>SNQJ01S0024664.1:164392-175930 GCA_010110895.2 Picea sitchensis | reverse complement strand
AACCTCTTCTAGGAGGGGTGTCCATTCTGCACTAAAGTGATTTGAGTCCTTTTTCCCATATAGTCTGCATAACATCATTACTAAATACCTCATATAATCATTCAATGAAGCAGTGGCATATATCCCCTGTGCATCGGCCCTAATTTTTTTTTTGTCTTTGACCCATTCTTTTATCATGTCCGGGTATGATTGGCCTCCTTCAACGCATTCTTTTTGTTGAAATGCGGCTAAAAACTCAGAATTTAAAGTATGCTTATGATTGGGTGATAACTTATACATTACTCGTATATGTTCGGGCCTGAATGAGCCGATGACCTCTCCTTGCTCGTTCAGTATGCTCCTTGTTGGAACGTCTACCTTATCCAGTGCCTTGATAACCATATCTGTATATGAAACCAGTCTCGGGCGTGCAACAACTTTATGGAGACCCGTCTCAGCGATATCTCGGAGATGATTTTCCCCTTCGTCATCTGAAAATGAAAGCTCATCTTCCATTTTCTTTGCAATTGCATCCCATGATTTAAGATTATGTATTATTCCAGTTGTAGTAGTATATGAAATGATATTGCTTTCCGGTAGTTCTTCGGTTTTCTTCGAAGCCTTTTTGGGCGCCATAACTTAGCAGCAAGATTCCGAAGCAAACAAGACTGTCAATGGCGGAGCATCTCAGAAGAAGAGAAAGACTCTGTATTCTCTCGAATATCTGTAACAGAGAAGAGTTCAGCTTCACAACAATGTAAACGTTTCAAAAATCATTTCGAATATATCGCAAAATCCTCGAGATTTGTTCGTATGTTATGAAATAAATGCGAAAGATATTCCCCATAATTTGTATTAAATGTTTGTACCTGAGTTTTTTGCGATATTTTTAAAAATGATGGAAACTTACCAAATCGAAACATTATTGCATTAATGATTCATTTATTAGAGTTTGAAACCTTAATCTTTGCTTTGAAGAGTGGTTAATTAACATTAACGTTGGCTCAACAATTTTCATCGGAGATTCGGAACTTTTTATGTCAAGAAAGTAAATCATCGTAAAACCCCGATTGCCGACATTACGATCTATTATTTAAGTCAATCATTTTATTATCTTAATTAATCCAGATTACCTTTTCGGGGTTTCATTAATCAAGAGTTCGGAAATCGGGAAATCGGGGATCGGGAGATCGGGATATTTGACGATGTGGAAATTTCTGTTCGCAGAATCGCGAATGGCGATTTCCCGATATAATTAGTCATTCTTAATCATATTTAACAGTAATTATATTACTGTGAAACCTCACTTAAGAATTAATTACGATCGGGGATCGGGAAATCGGAGGAAAGAATGTTAAGTTTATTTGTTCTTTCAAAACCGCGAATCACGATTTCCCGATATGATTAGTTTAAATTTGAAACTCTTTTTTAAATGAGATTTAAGTAAAGGATGAATTAATCAAGGATTAACGTATCGGGAAATCGGGGGTCGGAGTTTAGTTGTTTGATTTGCATTGAAATTTGTTATTACAAAACAACGAAACCCGATATCCCGATTTGGGTTTAACATTTCTTAAGTTTCATCATTATGGTTCATTTAGAATATTATTCGAAAAAGTGTTTGGAGCATACATTAATTTAAATTTTAACCATTCTTTTTCCAAGAATAAATCACAAGGGCATTTCGAATTACATTAGAGATGAAATTTTTTGTTTTATAAAGATTTTAGTAATGAAAAGACTCTAGGATACCAACAATTTTGTTCTTAAGGTAAAAAATTAAGTTCTGTTTCAACACCATGAATAATGTATATATATAAAGTAATGATCGTGGCCATGAAAGAGACACACGGTTGATCCATGTCAAACATAGATCATAGCCATGAAATATATACACAATGAATCTATTTCTCAGAATCAATGAAGGATATTTGGGGAAAGATATGGATAAATGATCCTTCACGAGTATCGATGTGAGGAGTAGTACTGACCAATCATAACTTGGGTTGAAACAAAAAGTCATGATGCTACTATGTTCACGGGGTCTTTAAATAAACCGATGTGGTATGACTCTTCACCATTCGAATATATGCATTGAATTTGAGCATAGTGAGACATTTTTTTATTACTGTTCATTGATGTATTTTTCTAAAAAATGTGAGACAACACACCAATAATGATAATGGGTGTCAGGGTACCTAGTACAATATAACAAGTGTGAATAGAAGATATGATGCTGAACATCTTGTACAATCTATTGATCAGGGGACATTGATCTATTCCCATTGTTGATAGCGAGGGAACCTACCACTGATAAGTGCAATCCCCAAGGTACTAATAATGACTCTATATCCCTATCCCAGAGCAAGATGTGTTGAAGTCGATAGGAATAAATCCTCTGGAAGGAGGGAATTAAGGCATCCCCCATCATCCAAAATGAGGAGTAGTAGAGGGCCAAAGATTTGGAAGGACTCAGATGAAATATTGAAAGGAACACCACGAAATATGTCTCGTGGATGCACAAGATGTAAATACTACACAAAAGAGTGTTGGAATGTAGTTCAATACTGAGGGGGGGGGTGTGAATCAATATTGATTAATTTTTTTTAACAATATTAAGAATTATTGATTAATTCTATTGATCAGCAAGAAACATTAGTAATTAGCATTAAAAATAAATATAAACTTAACATACAAATTACAATTTTATGTGAAAGATTAATTTAGAGCACCAACTCTAGGAGACACCAATCCCCTTGTTTCATAACACCGAATCTAGAAAGCACCAATTCCCTTGTTTTCATAGCACCAACTCTAGGAAGCACCAACTCCCTTCTAAAACAGGATTTAACCTACAGAGGAATACAATCCTCCCAAGCTCCTCCCTACCACCCTCACTGCATAAGAATGTTTACAGTTTCTTTCTTGGACTTTTCTCCTTCTTTTGATCTTTTAATGTAGATTGTAGAGACACTTTCTTTCCACCACATTTTATGGTTTATATAATATTTCAATACGTATGAATTTGAACCATTGTGTCTTGCAATAATGAACCATTGCACCTCTTCATTTAATCAACATTAATGGTGACATTTATTTTTTATTAATATTTGATTTTAATTTTAAAAGTCTTCAAATCCCTTCTAATTTGTTTTATAATTTTATTCCTTCACAAATTGTTTTCTTATTTTTGGATTCAAATTCTGAAGATAGGGGCTTCCTTCAATCCACTTTCTCTGTGACTGCAAGGTCGAAACCATGGACTTATCCACTCTAAGTTTTATTACTTTAGTTCTTTCTCTTTCCACCCTTATTCTTCTACATAGGACCTTATTTAAATGTCTATGGGACTATTTACTTCTAGGACCTAGGAACCCCTAATCATCTATTTTACCTTATCATGGGACTGGTACTAGAACCAAGTCCTTCAGACTTTGGCCTTTAATTTATCCTTACACTCTTCCAGAGATTGACCTGCCAAAGTAGTCATAAAGTGTAGGCAATCGGTTGATACCAGTTGATAGTACCCCGTATGCTATCCGTCCATTGTCTTAATCTAAATTTTATGCCTTAATCAAGTGTTTAGATGGACAGTCCTTATTTTTTTCTTGGGTCCTTTGAATTTTTAGACTTCGACGTTTCGGTTGGTAAAAGAGACTAGACATCCCCTGAGAGCCAAAATCCTGAAATTACGTGGCTAGATTACGTCATGTCTTAATTAAATTAATCATGGATTAACCCTAAACTTTGGCCTTTAGAACTTTAGGAATTTTTTATGGTAGGAGAAGCTGGACATCTTCGTAGGTCATAGTCTCGAAGTGAGGCGAGATGCTGACATATCCTAGGTTGACGTGGACCCATGGTATCTGTGCCATGTGTCACCCTTTGTTGACATGGTCTTGTTGATGTGGAACCACGTTTCACCTTGATTTGTGACTTTCGTAGACCTTATGTGCCAAATGGGCCTTGAGACTTGTCACCAGTTTATTGGGCCACATGTCATACTCTGCCACATGTCTTTGTCCTGGATCATTTCTCTAGACTGCTTGATCAAATAGTTGAGAAAGGTCCCTAAGGGATCTTAGATCGATGTTTTTTGTGGTTTCGATACTTTGGGACTACGGGATATTACAACTCTAAAGTTGATCCAGATTTATGAGAAGAATGAAATGAATAACAGACTCAATACAATAACATAGAGGTACATATAACAAAAACATAAATCCAGTGAACAATAATTTCTATTGAATAAATGAAATAGGTTGAAACTGTAAAATTGTAGAACCGAAAATAACTTGCTCGAATGGTGGAAGTTATTTCTGAGACAACATGTTTCTACTACATGCATATGTCTGAGAAGAATGATTAAAATGAGGCTCCAGAGGCCTTTTTAACATTACTCGTAAATTCCAAAACCCTAGACATCCAAAAACCTAACCCTAGGAGATGAAACACCAAAAGTTATGTGGGCCTCGATGGGTAAGTTGGTACCTCAACTTCCCAATGTCTTAACTTTTTGATACGACCTTTGTTTTAGGTGCATGATAGCACGTTGGAAAGGTATTTTTGAGAAATACACATTATGTCATCAAACTCTAACTTTGTCTACAATTTGGTTGTGACAAGCCAAAAAAACACTATTTAGAGCCCCAAAATGGCCCTGGAAGTACAAAAAAATGTGTTGACATGAAAACATCCAAAATAAGTCAGTTGGATTAGGTGAGTGATCACCAATCTCCACCTGGAGGCTTTGTAGAGCTTCAGACATCCCTGAAAGTGTAGAACCCACAATTACAAAGAATTATAGAAGAACGTGTTGAACTAAAAAATGTCAATAGGAGCCAGTTGGAATAGGTGGGTGGCCACCAATATCCACTTGGATCAAAATTTGTTCAACTCCCTCGGAGTTATACCTGCTGAAGTTCTTACACTATCCTTCCACTGCTTGATATAACGACTCTCATTACTCTAGAATTCTTCCCTCGATCTAATGGTTGGTGGGATTTCATGGATTCGACACTTCGTAGATTTTCCTAGTCTCCAATAATCGCCGAAGTGGAAAAGTTATGGAGTCCCGAAACTTACACCATCCTTCCACTACTTGATCCAACGGTTGAGATTCTTCCCAAAATATTGAACAAATTGATATATATTAAGCTCCTTTTATAAGGATAGTCTATTGTTGATCGACGGTTCTAATTCATTCTAAAAAAGGGACAATCAACAACTAGGATTATTTTTTGACTTTAATAGATTAACTTCTACAGTTTTGCATGGATTTCAATCCTGATAACACTTTTCCTTGGCGCTTTCCTTCCTGATCTTTCATTCAACCATTCCAAAGGTCTTAACATTGCACTCTCTAATTCTGTGTGTGGATTCTTTGTAGAATTTCTCTGTTATCTCTCCTAAGATTTTCTTTCCTCCTCTGTGTTCTTCTGCATACTTTTTCCATGGTTGGAATCAATGAAAACTAATTTTCCAACAATATCCCCCTTTTCATTGATGGCAACTCAGTAAAATATTCTTTCAATATGTTTTTGAGTTTTATTTCTTATTTTACTGTGTATCTTCCCCCTTTGACAACAATGACATAAGGGATATTTATTTTCTCTCCCTGAGATGATGCTCCCAATGTGTGTGTGCTCCCCTTGTCTGATGAAGATTTTGCAGTTTTATGAGGTACTGGAATTACTCCTAATTTATGTCGAATATTTTCAAAAGCACTTCTTGGTAGAGGTTTTGTGAATATGTCTACAATTTTCCCTTTAGTATCAACATATTCCACTTTGACTATCTTTTGAGAAACCTAATCTCTTAGAAAATGGTATTTAATTGGGATATGTTTGGTTTTAAAATGCATAATAGGATTCTTAGAGAGGTTTATAGCACTGGTATTGTCACAATTAAGAATAATTGGATGATCATACTTTACTTGTATGTATTTTAGGGTTTGTTTCATCCAAATTACTTGAGTGTAGCAGGTGGAAGCATCAATATATTCAACTTTTGTTGTTGACAGTGATATAGATGTTTTCTTCTTACCTAGCCATGATACCAGACACTTTCCTAGGAAGAATTCTCCTCTACTGGTGCTCTTTCTATCATCCACTCTACCAACCCAATCTACATCATTATATGCATTTAATGTAAAATATAATTTTTTTGGATACCATAATCCAAAATCCAAGGAAACTTTTAGATATTTGAATATCCTTTTTACTTCCTTCAAATGAGTCTCTTTAGGTGAAAATTGAAATCTTCATATTATTCCTACATCTTGTATGATATCAGGTTTTGTTTTTGTTCCATATAATAGACTACCAACCATTTATATGTACATGGTTTGGTCTACCTTTTGTGAATCATAATCTAAGCTTAGTTTACATCCTGTAATCATGGGAGTGATCATAGGTTTGCAATATTACATTTGAAATTTATTTAACATTTATTTGATATATTTGGTTTGGGATATTAATATCTCTTTGTCTATATAAGTAACTTGTAAACTCAAGAAGAATGTTCGTTCAACTAGAATAGACATCTCAAATGTTTTTCTGCATTTCTGTAGCAAACCGTTTGCTCAATATAGTCAAATTACTTCCAAAAATGATATCATCCATATATACCACAACAACAATCATATTTTTTTCTTCAATTTTGATATATAGGTTGTTGTCAGTAGTCCATTTCTTGTATCCTTGTTGTTGTAGATAGTTATCAAGCCTTGAGAACCATGCTCTGGGAGCTTGTTTAAGACCATACAAACCCTTTTTTAGTTTACATACATAATCCTGATTTTCTGTCAACTTAAATCCTTCAGGTTGTTCTAAATATACTTCTTCCTCTAAGGTTCCATTTAGAAATGTTGACTTGACACCCATCTGATACATTTTGAATCTTTTGAAGCATGCAAATGCCAAAAACGTTTTGATAACTTCTAATCTTGCCACTGGGAAAATGTCTCCTCAAAGTCAATTCCTTCAACTTGGGCATACCTTTGCATACTATTCTGGTTTTATTCTTTATAGTATGTCCATTTTCATTAAGTTTGTTATTGAAAATCCATTTTGTCCATATCACATTTTTGTCTTTTGGTCTTGAGACCAGTTCCTAGGTCTGATTTTTCTCTATTTGGTCAAGTTCTTCATTCATTTCTTTTATCCAATATTCATTCTTGTTGGCTTCTAAAATTGATTTGGGTTCTACCAGAGAAATCATTGCTTGTTTTGATTCAAATGTGATTTTTCTTCTAGTTTCTACTCCTGCACTTTTATCCCCTATGATTTGGCTTTCAGGGTGATTCTTTTGAAATCTGTTTGATGGGGATTTTGGCAAGGGTCTTTTTTCCTCATCCTTTTCTTCATCAGTTTGTAGTTCATTCTCTTGTATTTCTTCAACATATTCTTCATTTTGTGATTCACCATCTTCTTCATCATCAATAGTTATTCTCCATTCATAATTTTTTTAATTTATCTTCAGATTTGATTTTTCTCAATTTTAGATCATCTACTTTTACATTTGCAGTTTCCACTATTTTGTGTAATATTATATTATAGCATATGTAATCCTTTTTGTTGGGTGAGTAACCAAGAAATGTCCCCTTATCTGATCTGGAATCAAAATTTCCTAGGTTATCATCATCCCTCTTAGTATAACATTTGCTCCCAAAGAATCTGAAGTGTTTGACTAATGTTGTTATGTCAAAACATAGCTCATAAGTTGCATTTTCATGGTTAAATATAATTTTTTCTTGGTTTAGTATGTGAACTATTGTATATAATGCATCTCTCCAAAATTTATCTGTAAGTTTGGCTTCATTCATGTAAGGCCTTCCTTTTTCAGAGCCTCAATAAAATAAAAATATATATATTTTGTTATCTCCTACTAAAATAATTTCAATTTAGTTTATGGTTTTATTTCATGGTTTTCTTTATACCAGGAATAAATTGGTAAAAGGTATAATAAAAACAACAACATAATGAAATACATATCGTGACCTGCAGGTTGTTTGATTTAGCCCCTTACTCCTTTTCTCTTGTTCTTGCCCAAACTATTTGAAACTGAATATTTACCTCCTAGCTAACTAGGAACAACCTCTCTATCTCCCTAGCTCCAGGAATCCTTGTAGTTTCCCGTCCCCCAAGCCAAAAGTTCCCAACGACAGCAGTGCCCCTGTAAAAGTTCCCCAAAACAATATGTTCTTCCAATTTTCACCTTCTTCCTCTCTCTTTCAGAATTTTTTCCTTTCCTCTTTCTTCCCCAATTTTTCTCAAAATAAAGACCCATCTCCAAGTCCTCTCTCCTCTTCCTTATCCTCCTCTATCAAATCCTTCTCTCTTATTCAATTCCCCAGTTGCCTTATCCCCTCATTAATTTTCCAACAACCTTATCCCCACATTAATTACTTCACCTACCTTTTTAACAATAAAATAATAAAAAGAATCATTGAATTTATTTTAATAATTAATTAAACTTAAATTGGCATCTATGATAAATGAATAATCAAATTGGGTTGTTACATACACCTTCCCTTCAGAAAAATTCATCCCAAAGTTAGAGTTATTTACAATACAAGGGTAATGACACATGATTCATACATCCACATCAAACAAACAACATCATCAAATTAAAACACTTATACATACTAGTGTAGATATGCAAGGCATGCATGTGTAGCTAGCACATACAGGTCTCACACATGTATTAATGAAAATAATTATCACACCTAGAGTAATTCGTGTATGTGCCCAATCCAATCAACAAGACCATTCATTTCATAAAAGATAGTAAACCATTTAAAATGGTCGCAAAATCCCTCAATTATAATAATTTAGCACAAGCAACATTCACTTAGATAATTGTAGTTCATTCAAGAAATTATAAATATACATATATACATATTTTTCAAAAAGAGGAAATCAAGAAATTCTACTATAAGGCGAAATCCCCACACTGTAACATCCCGCTCTTGTGCGCACTGAGCAAACTTATTCTTCGAGGACACTTGCATGCAAGTGATCTGGTTCTTTTATGATTGGTTGTTGTGATTATGATTATGAGATATTGTAGATTTGGTGATATGTTATTTTTTTGCATTTACATCGACAGGTGCTATTACCTAAGTTCTCTTGAGTGTGCAGGACTCTGGACATTGAGGATGCTGAGGAATAGATGAAACTCCTTGGACTCCATATCGAGTCAGAGAGTGGACTATTATGGTTTAATGTTATTGATGTGACATATGTACATATGATTAGATATTATGATGTTGATTATTATTGCTGACATGATTCGTTGATGGATGTAGGTTGACAATAGCTTGACAAACAGACTCACATTTGGAGTAGAGGGGTTACACATGCCAACTAGAGAGATTGAGGGAGAGGTGTGGAAGCATCCCTGCCACAACCTACTAAAACTCCCACTATGGCTCGACCTGTAGGTTAACAATTACCTAGTTCAAGAGACCCATGATGTCGTGAGGGAAGACTGTGAAAGTCGCTCACAATGATTCTAAGGGGCACGCAATAAGGCAAGGTCCTTATTCCTTAGAATCTCTTTGTCTCCCACAAGATCACCTGACAGAGTATTGACTCTAGGGGTTTGACATCTACCAAATTTAGTCAAGAGATGAGTGGCACCCTTGGAGCACGTAGTGAGTCTTGAAGGGATCGTTGCGCAAAGAAAACAGAAAGAGGCGAGTGGCACCCTTGGACCACTAGTGCATCCCGAAGGGCACGTCGTGATTTTAATTGGTAAGTTAATGAACCTAGTGCCTAGAAAACTATGCCTCCTTAGGACCTAGCCAGCCTTAAAATAGATGATGGTATGAGTAAATTTTAATAACTAAAAGTTACCTTAAAAATTGTCGCCCAACCTAGTGAAATTAAAACCTAGGTATAGGTAGAACATGTGGATAAAGAAAAAGTAAATAAACATGTAATAAGAAGGGGGGGGTAAGAAATTCAAACTTTAATTATTAAAGTAAAAATTATAATGGAGTATTAAATATATTAAAAGGGTAAATGGTTGTTTTTATCTACACTTGCTAAATTGATTTTTACTTTAAAAAAAGGGAGGGAAACTTAAAGAAAAAGGGGAATGCCCAACTTAGTAAGGAATCTAGACTTTGAGACTTTCTATTTATGAACTCAACTAGGAATTAAGTAAGGCGTAAGTCATTTAAGAATTGTAAGGGAATATTGAGACATCGGGGAGCGTTTTTAGAAACGCATTTAGGTGTGTGAGGGCAATAGGAATATTTAATTAATTGATAAATTGATTTTTTGGTGCAACTAGGGGATCGAGCGACAAGTGTACGTGATTTTGTTTTCCTAATTAAATAAATGAAAAAGGAATATAATGAGGGTTTGGGAAACTAATAAATAAGAAACTCTATAAAAGAGATGGTTGAGGAGGAGTATGGATCACATCTGGCTTGCGTAACGTTATGCTGCTGAAATTTTATTTTGACTGAACTTTCTCTTGTGGGAGTCGGGATATCCAGCTCAAGTAACACGTGGTAGCTAGACCTTGTGAGGCGAACTGGGTGATAACATTCTCTGGTATTGTGTGCATGGCCCCTTTGTGGCTCGTGGGGCTTAGGGGGAAGAAGAGTATCCATAGCAGTGGCTGGGAGGTACCGATGACGTCTCATCAGTCGACAAGATAGAGTTGCACGAAGCATGAGCGTGGGACAGTCACTTCCAGTTCTTCTCATTTGGCTACGGTACGTGTGTGCATAATTTTTATTAAATAATAACTCAATTTCTTGTTCATGCATTTCTTTATTGTCGAAATCTTTCTTGCGTAGATACTGTTAAAAGAAAAAGACTCATTTAGTTATGCATATGAATTTTTATCTAGACTATAGTGCACCATGTGAAATCGCAAAAGGGTCACTAAATTTTTGTTTCTGAGCTTTGTTTTATTACTATGTTTCATTGTAGTTTCTGGTTCTAGTTGGTATTATTACTATGTTCTATTATTACCGAGGAAGACTGTGTTTTCGTTCTCATGCCATTCTTTTATTTTACTCTGTGTTTTTATTTTTTTAATTTAAGGAAATTGTGTTTTTATCTTCTGTTCTTATCCTTTAAGTTATTAGTCCATGCCTGAGCAGTCGGTCAGGAGCCAAATCGACTGTCTTTCACTCTGGTGTTAAATATTTAGATTCAAATACCCTGCTTTCCTGTGCATGGATAATAAGTGAAGGATAATTTCTCTGTCCAGCCAATTTCTTACTATGTATAGCAAAATTCCCTCCTTATTTCTCAACAATTTTTGTGGTCTTTACTCAACCGATTTTGTTTTTCATTGCCCAACGATTTCATACCTTCTCTACGTTGATGGGGTGTAAACCTGCATTATTTTCCATTGCTCAGCCATATTTTTGTTCCTTTCCTCAAAAAATTTGTGTTACCCACCCAGTGGTTTATTGGGCATGATTCACTGCATTTCTTACTGTATTTTTACCTTCTACATGAATGACTTTTGTGCTTACTATCTATCTATCTCTCTCTCTCTCTCTCTCTCTCTCTCTCTCTCTCTCTCTCT
>SNQJ01S0024664.1:145943-157744 GCA_010110895.2 Picea sitchensis | reverse complement strand
TTTATGGCTTGTCTTAAGTCAAAGGTTATGAAAGTGAAAGTAGTGATGTTTGAAAGATGAAAGAAAAATAAACAGAAAGATGGAAACAAAATAACTTCTCTTGACTCAAATCTTAAACAACTTTTCAAACTAAAATTTTTCTAAGATCTTTGAATAGCGAACTACTTATGATCTAAGTAAACCGTCAAGAACTTATGAAAGAAAAGACTTTTCCCTGGTTACTAATGAAAAACAACACTATTTAACCAAACAAAGAAATAAAAAAGTTTTTTTTTTATTTGAATGCTCACAAAGCAAAAAGGAAAAATATCAACAAGTAAAAACCAAGAAAACTTTTGGCCTAAGCACAGATTGCAAAGAGTCACTTTTAAAAATAACACACAAGCAAATTAAAACTAGACTGTCACACTTGTCTAAAAACCCTATAAAAATAAATTTTCGAGGAAAACTTTTTAATGAAAAAGAAAGCTATTGTTGTGATCAAACCTAAGTTACTGATTGCTATGACAAAGACCCAAAAACCTGAGAGGTATAACTCTTGTCAAAGGAATGGATGACTACCTCTCTTTAAACAAAAAATGTTTCCACGGGCGCGCTTGCTAACAGTTCAACAACAAGCGTTTGCATGAGAGTTGTGTAAAGGCAAATCGTGTGTACACGCATACTGGCCTTATATAGGCCGCGTGTATCTCTGAAACTGTAAGACAAATGAAATGCCAAGCAATCCAGCCCAGGTAGAGACTACTGGTACTGAGAACCAGGATCTCTTGAAGACTCAGACACTTACTTTAATAGAAAAAATAAAACCATTCAAGGAAAACTTCATAGAAGAAACCAATCTGAGGTGAAACCTAATCTATAGACTGCAAACAATGAAGACTAGAAAGAGTTCCAGAAAACCCCTGAGAAGGATTGTTTCTAACAGGAGAGAGGATGACTGCCTCTCTAAAATAAATTTTCTGGAATCATACATGCGACTGACACTTCCTCAGCTAGCGTGTACACGTGGTCTATGAGAAGGTAGGGTGCGGGTACACGCGTGCATACCTTATACAGGCCGCATGTACCTCTGTGGGTCTCGGAAAAAAAATGCAGTCAAGCAAAGAAACAGAGATAACTGGTATGGAAGACTAGAATCTTTGTTAACTCAGACTTTTGCAGAAACTCTAGAAACAGGAAATGAAACCAGTTCTTAAAAAAAAAACATTCCCAGAAACCCTAGAGATCCCCAGTATGGTCGCCAATTCTATTGTGGGTGGGAAATCCCTCCTACAGACTAGCACTAAGGGTTTGATCATGCATGCAGAAATGACCTAAATATTCTTACTTTTTATCATCATCCCATGCCTGAACCCCCATTTCGCATATGTAAATACAAGGCTCGAGAGATTGAACTGGCGTACCTTATTTTTCGTGTTTTGATGTTGATCCCTTTTCACGCTTGGTCATTCTTTGACTACAAATCTCCTCCCAATGTTGACCTACATTCACTAAAGACAAACAAATAACTCCACATGCATTTGATCTATGAACTAATAGGTTAGATATTTAATCAATCATACAATCAATATTCCAATAATGACAATCTCATATGGTGGGATGGGAAAACCAATTATTTTATTAACTTCACAATGATGCCTTACAATGATAAAGTCGACCACTGCTCCTCGATCCTAGTCCTGGGCTCTTCTTCCACTATCTTCCAACTATTTTTCTCTATACTTCTCTTTGCACAAGGATGGCTAAAGGTTGGGACAAAGGGAATGCTTAATCGGGTATATTTTCTTTACTATGATTCTCCTCCTTTCAAATGGGACCCCTAACCCTTCCTTTATAGGCTAGAAGAAGCTAGGTATTTGGTTGAGTGACCGGCCATGCATGTCCGAAAGGTTTAGTTAACTTACCCAAAGTTGTGTATTCTGTCAACAAATTTCTTTTTTTGTGCCTTTGTAGGTACACGCGGGTTTTCTTGGGTCAACTAGCGTGTACATGCGTGCAGTAATGGACTAGGGCGCGTGGGTATTTATAAAAGGGGTTTTTAAGAAGAGTTATTCAGTAGTGTTTTTGCAAAGAAGGAATCTGAGATGGCCTGATGCCAGCTAAGCATGTATGGTGCAAATTAGGGTTATAACACAAGTACCCCAAGATATTTGATATTCCTATATCCTTACCTCCTTCTAGGGGTGAGCATGATAATAGAATCCCTCTCCTTCAGGGAAGTTAACCCCCCAATGTACGTCCCTACAAATATCCATTTTCTCAAAAATATGAAATAGAAAAGATGGTATAGTAATTACTGGTGGTGGGTGTAATTCTCCTTAGTACTAGCCCATATTCTTCCCCAGTGGTGATGGTTTTAAATAAATAAGGTACTTGGCGCATGTGACCTGATTTTTGTGCTCTGAATAAACTAACCATAAAAGATAAATTCCCCATTCCTATCATTGATGATTTGTTGGATGAACTACAAGGTTCCCATGTATTCATCAAATTATACCTTCGCTCAGGTTATCACCAAATCCAGATAAAGGACACAGATATTCTGAAGACTTCTTTCAGAACTCATGAGGGACATTATGAATTCTTGTTCATGCCTTTTGTCCTTTGCAATGCTCCATCCACCTTCCAAAGTCTCGTGAATAAGATATTGAAACCTTACCTTCGAAAGTTTGTCTTGGTTTTCTTTGATGACATTCTCATTTATAGTTACACCTGGGATATCCATCTTCTTCATGTGTGTTGGCACAAGGGCAGACCCAGGGTTCAATGCTACAACAGTGCACCAACAAAACCGTAAATACTGACCCTTTCGGTAACACCTGTGAAGTAGATGAAGTCTCACCCGAGGTAGATGTAGGGGTGGTTGCAAGACTCAGGTGTCTGCAACCTTAGCTGGGACACAAATATGTGATTATATCTCTTACATAGCACTTAACATCAATCATTCATCAATATTCAACCCTTATTATACTTCGCAGATAGCATAGAGCATCACAGTATTTACTTATATCTAAGGTAGTTCAACACTTAGCAACAGTAAAATAGATTAGATCTGTTAGATCAACACTAAGCATCTTCATACATGTCAGATATAACATTCACACACCTCTAATAAGAACACAACATAATTAGATCTATCTAAATATATCAAAGCACTTAGCAATAAAAGGCATAAACACATCAAATCGAAGCACAAAGCATAACACACAGATTTGTGTGGTTCACCCCCACCCTTGGGTTACGTCCACCAACTCTTCTTCTTTATTAGCGTCTTCAATCGGTTACAGCACAAATCCACCAAAAACCTTCTTCGCATAGGACAAAAGATCTGTGTAGCTCTCTAGATCCTTCTTCCTTGGGGTACAACATAAATCCTTCCACAACCCCTTACAATGACTTACACTTAGCTCTGCAAGCCTATTACATTCATGCACAGAGCACTTACAAAATCTATTAGCACTTAGCTTACATCACATACATCTCTATATCCTTTCGATAGGTGCCTAGATATCTATATATACATTACAAAAGTGGTCCTAAGCCTGGTTAAACCCACGGGCCGACATCCCTTTCCCATTACATATTCCGAAAAACCCAAAAATGACCAAGTATCTCCCAAAACTTGGTCAAGGGCCAACAAGCCCCCAACACTCACCTATGACTCATCTCGAGCCACTCTAGTCTGGTCAATTTTTCCTTGAATGACTCCAGATTGGTTCGAGCTGCTTCGACCTGCTATTGTGCTATGACTTCTTTCTCGGAAAACTCTTGGATGAGTATGTCATTTATGGTTCCCTCTAGGCATTGTTCTCCTGAACTCACAACCTGTTCTAGCTCTACTCCTCGACTTTCAACCTCTGTGAACAACTGACATGCCTTATCTTGCACCGGTTGAAGTCATTAAGTCACGTCCATTACTTTTCTATGGATCATAAGGATCTGTTGCTGGTCTATGCCCTGCTCATGAGATATCTTCATTATTTCTATGGGTGATAGGGCCTTCAGCTGCGTCTGTAGATTTTCAGCTTCATACTTCACCTCCTGGAGCTGCGACTCCAATTTATATAACTCTGGCTTCTCAGTGAGGTTCTCATATGTCTGGGCACTATGGCCACTCAATTTCATGCACTCCAACGAAATATTTTTCAGTCTGTCAACTGCGTTGCAAGCGGTTATTTCTCTTTGGTCTCTAATTTCCTAAGGGGTCTCAGGTACTATGCAGAGCTCTATATCAACAATGCGCTACTAGATCTTCTGTATTACTCCTCCCAGTTGTGCCACCTACTATGGGATCCATTCTTCTGTCTATACTTCGACAACAGTCAGAGAGTGAAGTGATCTGTTGACCAGTTCCTTTATCTCAAGTTTCTCTGCAAGCAATTGTTCCTTGCTTTGTTGTATCTTTGCTTTCTCTGCATCCTATTTTTCTTAGAGAGAAATCTTTTCTCGTTCTGACATGTTGCGCTACTCCATAAGAACTCCATGTACCCGTTTTAAAGCATGAGTGGCTTTCTCTGCTTCATATTATTCTTTTCGAAGTCGATCCTTGACTGAATCCGCAATTCAGTGGAGTTCAGATGGCTCATATCCTACTTCTGGTGTTCCAACTGATAGGGGCGCAGTGGAGACTGTGCGCTTCGACTAAAGTGCCTGTTTCACTCCTTGGAGCTCTATCTCAATCCGACTATACATATCCTCTTGTTTAGTCTCTTACTTCTCTAGTATCTCCATCGCAACATCATTCAGAGCTATGACGATGAAGTTGAAGTCATCTGGGGTCAGTGTGGTCTGCAGCTTAGTCACAGGCTCTTTGGACTTCTTCCAGGAAGAGGGTTTATGAGGTGAACCCTTCCTCTTCTTCAAAATATCTTCTTTGTCTCCGGCAATGGAACCATTTGTTGGCACAGGGGTAGACCTAGGGTTCAACACTACAACAACAAAACAACAAAACCCTAACTACCGACCCTTTCGACAACACTTGCGAAGAATATGAAGTCTCACCTAATGTAGAGGCAGGGGTGGTTGCAAGACTCAGGTGTCTGCAACCTTAGCTGGGACACAAATCTGTGATTATATCTCTTACATAGCACTTAACATCGATCATTCATCAATATTCAACCCTTATTATATTTCACATATAGAAAAAAACACCGTAGTCTTTACTTATATCTAAGGTAGTTCAACACTTAGCAACAGTAAAACAGTTAGATCTGATAGATCATCACTAAGCCTCTTCATACATGCCAGATCTAACATTCACACACCTCTAAGAAGCACAAAGCATAATTAGATCTATCTAAATATATCAATTCACTTAGCAAAAGAAGGGATAAACACATCAAATTGAAGAACAAAGTGTAACACATAGATTTACATGGTTCACCCCCACCCTGGGGCTATGTCCACCAACTCTTCTTCTTTATTAGCGTCTTCAATCGGTTACAACATAAAGCCACCAAAAACCTTCTTTGCATAGGACAGAAGATATGCGCAGCTCGCTAGATCCTTATTCCTTGCACTACAACATAAAGACTTCCACAACTCCTTACAATGACTTGCACATAGCTCTGCAAGCCTCTTACAGTCATGCACAAAGCACTTACAAAACCTATTAGAACTTATCTTACATCACATAGATCTCTATCTCCTTCTGATAGGTGCCTAGATATCTATTTATACATTACAAAAGTGGGCCTAAGCATGGCTAAACCCACGAGCCAACATCCCTTTCCCATTACATATTCCCAAAAACCCAAAATTTACCCAAAAGTGGGCCAAGATTTTGCAATCTCCACTTCATTTGGCGCTCCATCTTCGACAGGTTGTCGAAGTCCCAAAAATGACCAAGTATCTCCCAAAAATTGGTCAAGGGCCAACAATGTGGACAAATTCCTTCACTTGTTGCAGTAAAACCAATTGTTTGTCAAAAAGATAAAATGTTCATTTGGCACCTACAAAGTGGAATACTCGGGGAACATTTTCCACAGAGATGGGGTAAAAGTAGACCCCTAAAAGATAGAAGCTATGCAAGAATGGTTTCACTTAATGATCTTAAATAACCTAAGGGGTTTTCTTGGTCTCACTGACTATTACAGGATTTTTTTCAACCATTATGGAAAACTTTCTAAGCCCTTGACTGACCTCCTTAAGAAGAATGTCTTTCATTGGACACCTGTTGTTGAGAAATCCTTCACAGAGTTAAAGAGGGCCATGTGCACTATCCCTTTCCTAGCAACTCTTGACTTCAACAAAACCTTTGTGGTGGAATCAGATCCTTCTAACATGGGCATAGGTGCAGTGCTCACCCAATATGGTCAACCCTTGGCATTTACTAGCCAAGCATTGAGTGGTCGCAATCTGGGACGATCTACGTATGAAAACAAAATGATGGCCATTCTCCATGTAGTGCACACATGGTGACCATATCTCTTGAGATGTCATTTTCAGATTTAAACATATCACCATAGCTTGAAATATTTTTTGGAGCAACGAATATCATCCCCATAACAAAATAAGTGGATGACAAAAATGTTGGGTTACGATTATGAAATATTTTTAAAAAAGGGAAAAAATAGCATAGTAGCAGATGCATTGTCAAGACAACATGAGGAGGATGACTCCATATTTTCTTTATCCTTATCGGTCCCTGATTGGATTGAAGAAGTGTGACAAGAGTGGCTAACGCACCAGACTACCTCTAAATTAATTTAGCATCTTCAGGAGGACCCTAATATTCCCAATGGTGACACTTGGAAGGATAATATTCTTTGATATAAGGATCACCTGGTTCTCTCACCATCCTTAGCACTCAAACCCAATCTCTTAAATGATTTGAACTCCTTAGCTATATCGGGTCATTTGGGATTCCAAAAGACATATGCTCGCCCTCGTCATTCTTTTTTTTGGGCAGGAATGAAGAAGGATATACTTCAATTTGTCACATAATTTGAGGTGTGCCAATGTAATAAAGTTGAAACGATCAAGCCTCCAGGATTCCTACAACCCTTACCCATCCCAGATTCTCTGTGGAAATAAATCTCCATGGATTTTATAGTGGGTCTTCCAAAACCTGGGAACAATTCTGTCGTCATGGTGTTGGTTGATCGCCTCTCCAAGTATGCTCATTTTTGTCCCTTACCTCACCCTTTCACACCAACACTTGTAGCACAAGTCTTCCTTGATCATATTTTCAAGCACAATTCTTCCTTGATCATGACCCAACTTTCACGAGCACATTTTGGCAAGAGTTATTTAAATTTCAAGGCAGCCAACTTAATATGAGAAACACTTATCACCCCCATTCTGACAGCCAAATAAAAGTAGTCAACAAATGTTTGGAAACCTACTTTCATTGTTTTGCTTTAGAAAAAAAACAATAGTGGGTGAAGTGTATTCATTTGGTAGAATGGTGGTACAATATTTCCTATCATACAGACACTAAAATGACCCCATATGAAGCGATGTATGGCCAAAGGCCACCGACAGACATTACCTATCTTCCTGGCACATACAAGGTCAAATATATTGATACAATGTTGCAAGGTCGTACAACCACTCTAGAATATTTGAAGGATAACCTCCCCATCACCCAAAATTGCATGAAGAAACATACATACCAACATCGTTCAGAAAGGGTTTTTTAGGAAGGTGATCATTTATTTCTCCGGCTCCAAAATTCCGAGAAAATATCTCTCAAAGCTCAGGGAAATAAAAAATTGCAACTTAAGTTTTATGCACCCTACTAGATCATAAAGTGTATTGGTTTTGTGGCTTACAAATTGGCTCTTCTTTCTAATTCCAAAATCCATCCGGTGTTCCATGTTTCCTGTCTGAAGAAAGTGGTAGGACAAAATTGCAGATTCCAAACCATCCTACCTGAATTATATAAAGAAGTTTCCCTATGGCTCCAACCAGAAGAAATCCTCAATAACCATGTTCATCAACTGTGTGGCCGCACTATCAAGGAATGTTTTATCAAGTGGAAGGACACAGCACCAGAGGAGGCAACTTGGGAACCCGTGACCATACTTCAACAGTTTTCGCACCTCCAGTGTTGAGGAAAATGTTTCTTTTGAATGGGGAGGGCATGTTAGGATCCGATCCTAACCCCTCTCCATGGATCACTAGTTAGTAGGATATGTTTTCTATTTAATAAAGTTCAACATTAGTTAATAACCCTTAATAAATAAAGAAGAATAATTCAATGTAAGAATACCTAATAGAGTCTTTCGCTTATAGAAAGATATTCCTCTAGAAGTTTCCTTAGAAGGTAGAATTAGTATAAATAAGATTAGGAGGCATTGAATATCGTTTCCTGGAGATTATTGTAATATAGATTTGCTCTGCTAGAGGTTTCCCCCTCAAAGAGGCAAGTGAACATTTATATCATAATAAAGTTGATCTTCTCGATGATTATTCTGGTGTTATTCTGGTTTTCTTCTAATATTTGTCTTGATGTATCATTATTATTTTGTCATTTCTTGCTAGATATATTTTTGTATGCATAATATATTGTATCAGGAATATTGTAGACAAGGTGTCCAAGCTAAAACAACAAATGGCCTCCCTGAACACCACCTTACAAACTTCCCTTGACAAGCAATTCCATGCTCTGGAGAAACTCCTCAAGAGTAAGAATGTTGAACCTAATCTCGAGGGCCCTCAGTCTTCCCATTATGAGTATAATCACTCATCCCACTCCCCTTGGGGTTCTCCAAACTCTTGGAATAAGGTTCCCAAAGTTGACATGCATGAATTTGATGGTTCCTTCTCAAGTGGAACAATACTTCTCCCTTCATGATATTCAGAATGATGAGACCAAACTCCATGTAGGGGTTTTGTACTTGGATCAAGAACGTTGGAAGTGGTGCTAGTGGCATAAGAAATTTTATCCAGGACTACCCACTTGGAACATGTTCACTAAAGAAGTTTGTGCCCGATTCGATAGGGAATCACATTTTTTGGGCAAGCTCACTAAGTTGCACCAAACTAGATCAGTAAAATACTTAATCATGACATTTGAACAATTTTCTATCTCAACCGAAGGATTATCTGATGAATTTTACCTTGAATTTTTTATCAGTGGCTTAAAGGAATCCACTAGGGCTCATGTAATCATGCATCACCTTACTACCTGGTTGCAGGCATGCCAATTAGCACAGGACACATAGACCATCCTTCCATATCCAACCCTAATGACTACATTCCCCAACCATCCTCACCCCGGGGCTAACCCATCTCTGAAACAAACCTTGACGGTCCAAAAGGTATCTCCAGCAGAAATGGTGGAGCATTACAAGAAAGGACTTTTCTATTACTTTGATGAAAAGAATTCATCGGGACTTAAATGTAGAGAACAAAAGTTCTTCCATATTGATGCATCAACTTCCTCTTCCTATAAATACATACCATTAGATGAGGCTCTTGACCAGAGGATTCTCAACCAAGTGTTCATGTTGAATATTATGTTTCCTCCCCAGTGGAACCAAAGGAACTTATCATGTATCTTCATTCCCTCTCGGGTATTTTGGCCCCACAGACATTGAATATCAAGGGCTACATCAAACATAGGTCAGTTGTGGTTTTGACTGATAGTGGGGAAGAGCTCTTAACTCCTTTCTTGTTGTATATTATGTTTTCTCTAGGAAAAGAAACATGTGTGTTGATGAAAGGTAAATGTTTGACACCATAGTGATGATGGTTGTATGACTATAGAAAAAATTGATAATTGTTTTGTTTCACTCATGAAAACATTAAGAATAATGTAATGAAGTGCATAAAGATATGTTAGGACATATCTGAAAATGTTTTATTGACTAAAATGTTATGATACATGCATTTTTATTTTACCTAACAACTAATATATATTTATGATGGATGACATGTGTAGATAGGAATTGGAGTTGTTGAGAAAGACAATTTACAACGATGGACAACCTTGAGCAAAGGATAACCATGAGGAGGTTGTTGCTAAAATATTTTTGAAGGGACTTTAAAAGTCCCCACAAATAACCATTTATGAGGTAATATCCGAGAGGGTGCTAGCATCTGGAGCAGGTATAAGAATGTTCATACCTAAGTGGCATGATGCATGAAGGGAATTGGTAGGAATCCCTTCTAAAAATATTTTAGTATCCTAATGATATGCAAATAATTTTGAGTGGTTGTTATATGCCATTTCTACCCAAGAAGGGTAAGATTCAAGAAGGAAGAATTTGAACAATAAAGAGAGGAAGTCTATGTCAGTCAAGGATGAGTTATAATCCTTGCAAGAAAATGAATGAGTAAAGAGTAACATGTGTACAATGACCAATTTAGGGAGATTGGGAATAAAGGTGCTCATAGCTAGCACATTGCATGAAATTGCTTCGAGGAAATGCATATTTGCACAAAGGGAAGACAATGGAATTTCCATTGAGGAAGGAGGACCTTCCAATATTTCACTTAAATTATATAGGTGTTAAAGAAAAGAAAATTGGGTGACCATGAGTGTTGGCACCCTGGTTGCTAATGAAGGAAGAATGCTTGGGTGAATTCAAGAGAAACTTATAGTTTCATATGTGTTGATTGGGATCATGATCATCCTGTAGTAGGAAGTACATTCCCACTACAATAATGGATGAGAATGAATGAGACCTATGGTTAAGAGGTTGGTTAAACTCCAAAACTACATCGAAAAGTGTTCGTCATAAAGTGTGGAAAACTTGAAATCAATGCAAGATTTCATTGGGTGTGAATGTGGCCATGAATATTGGCACCTTGATTAAAGACATTTGATATTTAAATTGCATTTGGAAAAAATTAGTATGCTGAAAGGGTGCATACCTAAATAATGATATTTCCTTTTTCTTTATATCCTTGAATAGATGAAAATGACTTAGACTGTTAGTATGCATAGTTTGGAAAATATAAAGTGCATAAAAACTAACAGTTTGCTTGGCTGAGGAATGTGGAAATTGCAGGGAGAAAAGGGTCTTGGATATGGAAGTATTGTAAGTCCATAAGGAAGACCAATTGTCTGTTGAGATAACTACTATGGGGAAGAAGGTCCCATACTGGAAAATCTGGTTCCTGTGCGAAAAAGATCTAAAAATAAATGTGGAATGTGGAAATCTATAGGTAACATATTTGCAAGAAAATTATGAATTTGAAATTGATGATAATATCTCATAATTTATGTATACTTGTGATATAGGTGAAACAAAAATGTTTGTCTAGGGAGGATAGATGAAGGTTGTCAAAATGCAAAACATGAAAAAGGCTATTGATTAAAATAGGACAACCCTATGGTAAGCCATGATCACCTAGAATATGTTGTGTTGTGGAAACACAAGCCAAAGGGATGCCTCGATAGAGAAAGTATGAGGGATGCCTCGATTGTAAGGCTAAATGAAGTCTCTGAAATTATTCTTGTGTGAGAAATACTTGGCAAGGAAATATGGATCACCTGAGGAATTGTATAGTAAAGAAGGGGATTCATGAGCCTGGGCCTGGAAGGTGAGTGACCGCAAGGAAGAAGAGAATTTGATAATTCTTATAAACTATTGATTGAGATCATGCACACAATGGGTATGTCTAGGAAAAATAGTGAGGCAAGAAAACAAGATATCCATGTGGATACAAATCCATGAACTGGACATATGAGTATTGTGCTAATTTATGAAATTTTCTTAAATTTTATGTAACAGTAAAATGTTTACACATGAAAGTTGTGATTAATATGCTTGTTGTCCAAGATTATTTAACACAAGTGACAATGGTCAAGAGTTTGAAAAGGACCTAATGAATAAATAGGGCCAAGA
>SNQJ01S0024664.1:133465-145869 GCA_010110895.2 Picea sitchensis | reverse complement strand
TGTAATACCCCTGTTTCTCCCAGCTTGTAATTAATCATTAATTATGATCACCATGATATGGAATGGGAATAATGTAAATGTATTATTTAGATTTCCAATGACTGATTATGGGGGTAAATCCTTTGTAATGTCCCCACTTTGGGACATCAGGGTATTACACAGTGTTATGATGACCGGAGTAGCCAATTGGAGATTATAACGAGCACAAGAGATATTGAGGGATATTTGCAGCCCAAATTGCATCGCTCATCCTATTTCATCATTATGATCCATTTCGCACAAATTGGATTTGGTTTCATTGCATTCTGAAGATTTCCATGATTTTGAGTATTTTGAGTTATAGGTTAATTAAATTCACTTAAGAGGGAATTTTGGGCACAATACTTGGAGGAACCTCTCAGTGTAATATCTCATTATAATTGGGAGGAACAAAACTACAGGATAGGATGAGGAAAAATGACTTTTAGTGGCCAGGGAATCCAGAAGGAGAGATAAGGCGCTTTTCAGAAGTAAAAAGGTTAATTAATTAATTAAAGTGATTTAATTAATTAATTAATAATTAAAAAATAAAAGTCACTTTGGAGAGACAAGTGAGCAGGAAGTATAAATAAGAGGCAAGGGCCTCTATTCTCTAATTCATTCAGGTATAATCATCTTTTGATATCTAGCTTCTAGCTAGTGACCCCAACATTAGGGGTTTTGAGGGTTTTGTCTTAACAAACCCTAGAGGACGATTCGGTGGTGAAATATTCCACCTAACTTGTCACAAGATTGGTCTCAGGGATGAAATAATCCCCCACACCATTATAGTTTATATATACATCATTGCAGGAGGGTTCTACACCAGCCGCAGGAACAAGAAGAGAAAGAGGGCGCACCATTGGGGGTTTCCAGCAAGGGGGGGCACACAATTCTTTGAGGGAGGTTCGTTCCAAGGGATTGGAAGGGATTTAGAAGATTCTAGCATCTGGGTTTTCATTGCAAGGTCTTGGCCATTAGATCTAGTGTATTCTGGAGGAGTTTTATGAGCCAGTTGATTTATTGAATGCATTGGACGAATTGGAGAGAAGGAGAGTAATTTTGAGATTCATATCTAGTCAGTTTGGAGGGGTTATACTTCATATATGACCCTAAGACTTCACCCAGTGACTTGCAGTGTCCCAATATACCTTTCTAGTGAGTTTCAAGGAATTTGGAGGCCTCCATCATCAGGGCCGAAATTGTAGGGTTTGACAGTTTTCCGGAGGGCACAACTTCATAGGGGGATTCAACATTTGGAGGAGTTTCCCTTGGTATTTTGGTTTGAGATTTTAGGAGGGGACTCTACACCTCCCGATCTACAACGTTTCGTCTTCATTGTACCCGTTTGGAATCTTCTTTAGCTAGGTCAAATTATCTAGGGTTACAGGCATCCAGGGGGTCGCACCATGCCTTGGAGGGAGGCTAGATCCATGAGTTTGAGAGGGATCTTAGAGATTTGAACACCTGGGATGTTCTTTCATTTTCCCGATCTACATTTTGGCATATTCCTTGGAGGTATTAGACATATTTGGCAGTAGGGATGAATTGTTGAGGCTATTCAATGATCCAGCAGGGCGTGGCATCTTCTAGCTTGGGGTTGACACTTCATATGGCTCAGATATTTTTTGTATTGGTATTCATGGTATATGCAGTCTTTGGAGGCTTATAGTATCTTCTTGGATCATTTTGTAGCAGCTCCTATTGTGTTATTGCATCCATTTGTTGAGCATTCCAGATCGACATCTTCATTGTATTGGGTTCTTCTATTTATGAATAAAATCATATCTCAGGTGTTTTGGCTTGTCTATCATATTGTTGATATTGCATATGGTTGAGGTATGTTACATTACGATATCTTATTGTTTATTTCTGTAACACATATATAAATTCATCATCATAAACCCTAAGGTCGAAATTAAGAGGTCAACCTGCAAGTAAACACATACAAACAAGTAAATCAATAAAGTGTTTGAAAAAATGCCACAACCAGTAAAAGTTTTAAACAACACCCAAAATCGTGATGTTCCCGGTATACTGGCTTGGGAACATTACAACCTTGAAGTAGTGGCCATGATATCACTAGAGGAAAGAGTGAGGAAACTGTGGAGAGGGTTCATTAGTTCAAATGACCCAAATTCCCTCTTTTGAGATAATAAGCCTCATTCAGATCCCAAGGAGAGGAATCAGTTAATGAAGGAAGGACTGGTGGTTGTATAATCAACCACCCCCATGAATGGAAGAATGGTATGTCTAAGGAGACATGGGGGGCATGTCAGCCTGAAGTACCACATAGTCTTGCAAACCCATGTGGACCCGAGTTTCCTTCTGACAGAAGGAACAAGACATGTCCATAACCTTCCAAGAAGGATAAAGGAAAGGGAATACAAGGAGAAGACACATAGAGTAAGAGGCGTGTGCATGAGGCTCTGTGGAAAGAAGGAGAGACACCATACAAGAATGCATGCACAAAGGGGAACGCGCGACCCAGATATGAAAAAGAAAAGAGGAAGGTTGTGAGCTTGATGTTGGGGAAGCATATGATAAACCTCACAGGGATGTTGTGACAGAGAGAAGGTCTCTAAGAAATGGCATAGTCCCCTAGTGATATCATGGCTCGACATAGGGGTAGCCAGAGTGCTAAGAATGAATTCCTATGAGCCTATGGTTGGGTGGAAAGGAGAACACCCATAGTCAGTTAGTTGGCTACAATCTAAAATAGATAAGTATTCTGATACCCTGTATATTTGAGTTGTAACTATAAAATAAAGTTGTATATCCTGTGAATGTTTTAGGGATGTGTATGTTGCTTGATAGTTAGACTGTGTTCCCTTATATTTTTCTTGATTGTGTATATAAGCAAGGAACTATATGGTTTGTACACATAAATGTTCAATCCTTATGGTGGCTCAAGTTTAAGAAAATGAATTGTGAGTTCATCAACCTTGGGCATAGTTTCCCATATGCATGTCAACATTCCCAACTATTTTGAGTCTTCTAGGAGAAGGAGTCTTTTAATATCAGGAGAAAGAGCACAAAGCACACGCTGACACCTAAATATTTTAGAACTGACGAAGATCAAGAAGGATAGTGATATTTAATTCTCAAAAGGGAAGGTCATTTCATTTGGAAGACGAGCGAACGAGATCCGTTTGGAAGGATCCAGGGTCTGTCATGACCGTTAGATTTGGAGAAGGAGCGCAGGTGTTAACTCCTTGACTCGCTCAGTATTATTGAGTTCATCAAATTTTAGTATTCTTCATAATGGAGATAGATCCCCTGAAGTCTTGGAGCCTGAAGTTAATCTGGGTTGTAGATCTGAGGATGATGGGGAACTATTCCAACTGTTGGATCTATGATATAATTAGTTCGATGTTGACCACTTTGGGAGTTCAGAGGAATTGGGGTGTAGTTTCGTAGAGGGACACTCAATGTATAACATTGACATTCACCATAGAAATATGAACATCGAACGTCAACGCTCAACGTATAATGTCGAACGTCAACGTTCAATGTAGATCTTCGAACGTCGATCATCGAATGGTCGAGGCCACGTAGAGAGATTTTAGGACTTCATGGAGTATGCGTGCATCAAGGAAAAAGGGGGCTGGCATGGACCCACAATCAATGTGCCACATGTCACCTGCATTCGGGCATTTCACAGACCCTATAGGTCCATTAACACATGACACATGTCACCCACTGAAGGGGCCATGTGTCATCTCTTCCTTTCCATGTGTCATCTCTAGCAATTACCTGTTTGGTCCACACGGAAGGAGATATCGTAGTCTAGAGACTCGGAACTCTAGAGGAAGTTGGAAGAGAGTCATTAAAGTATGAAGGATCCCAAAATCATGAACAGTGGAGTCCATCTCAGTCGTCCATTATTAAGGACACATGTTGCTAGATCCAATAATCCGGAGACTTATCACTTTGGGAGGAAGCTGTAAAATACACGCCAAAACCTCTGAATGTCGGAGTTGCGAATCATTATGAGTTGTTGATAAAGGGGTATTTCACAACCCTTCCTGACTGTCAGATCAAGCCTAGTGAAAGGATAATGTCAAATACTTCAAAAGAGTTATACTCTAGGAGGTTTGACTTGTTGGTGATTGAGAACATTATCGAAGCATCGAAGGCCAGAGTGACATGGTATGCCAACGTAACCAAAGTAGGGGGGGCGTGAAATCATCCTAGGTGTGACATGTGTCACCCTTGTCTTCTACCAAATGTTTTACACTAGACCTAGGACGTGGTCAGCCTGGCATTGACCACTCCAGGAGAAATAAGGAAGTTATAGCATGAAATCCCCGAACGCCAAACTTTCCTCTTGCTTAAGTGTGAAATGGGGAGCGAGCCCCACCGTTGGATTGGATGGTGAGTTGAATTTCTACCATGGATGTACGAAATTGGAGACTGTATGTGCAAGGTAGATCCATGTGGGAGCCACATGGCCTTTTCCCAATGAGGCTTGTAGAACTTCAAATGGGAATAAATTCCGATCCATAGCTCGAATTGGAGCTTGGAGACAATGGTTGGAAAGCTCTTGAAGAGTAGAATAGGATGAATACCTTAGACATAGGATCTGAGATGTTTTAGGAAAGTGAAATTTTGATGTCCCATTCCTTAAAAATCCATTTAAGGGGTTGGGTGTGTTACATATATGTTTTCTATGTACTAAAGGTCGACATTAGTTAATAAGGCCTAATAAATAAGGGATAATAAGTCAATGTAAGAAGACCCAATAGAAGCTTCCACATCTAGAAATATCTTCCTCTATAATTTTCCTTAGAATGTAGAATTAGTATAAATAAGAGTTGGAGGCATTGGATATTTTCGTCTTGGAGATTATTGTAATAGATCTATGCTCTACTCTAGGTTTCCCCCTTGAAGAGGCAAGTGAACATTTCTATATCTAATAAAGGTGTTCTTCCTAGTGTTATTCTGGTATTTTTCTAGCTATAATCTTGTTGTTCCATTACTTCTTGCTAAATATTTTTGTTCTACATATTATTATTCATTTGGTATATTACACTTTGTGAGATACATGGTTGAATACAAGAATGTGGTATTGGTGAAGGTGGACAGTTTGAGGAATATTGTACATTCATTGACAAATTATGTAATCAATGAGAATTTCTCTTGGTGTAGAGAAGAAATGGGCATTGTTTCTCTAAATTGTTGATCATGTAATCCTCAACCCCCCTATATGAAAATAAACGAAGTGGGAGAATGTTACATATATGTTATATTATATGCATTTTTATCCCCACATTTGATATGTTTCACCAAGAACAGTGGTGGGGGTGTGGGTGATATCCCCCTCTCCCTCCCCCCACCTAGGGGTTCAAGGGTGGAGCCCCTAAAAAAATAAAAGTTAGGTGATTTTGGCACAAGGTTTTCTGGCCCATGGTTTTCTAATTCTAATTAAGGAATTAAGGTTGTATCTAATCTAGGTCAATAGATTAATTTTTTGGATGTTTTGGAATCATATATATAGTATTTTTTGATTTTCTAATCTTATCCCTAGATAAATTACTTACTAGTGATTTCCTTGCAGTAAATCAATTTAGCAACTCACATAAAAAACACTTGCTAGAATAATCAACGGAAATAATTAGTGGAAGCATAGAAACCAATTTCAAAAACAAATATTTATGCCCTCAAATCGACTTATCATTAGAATAATATCAAATCTTACAATGGATCCCTTACAAGGAAAATGTCCCACAAATAAATACAAAAAACTATAGATAGCGCATGCAACCCTAGCAACTCCTCTGCAAATGTACGATCCCATACAATCATTTTCTCAAACTTGTATGTTCCTTTATGCACTATATCCCTCATATGTATGCACTTTCTCACATTGCATGTTGCATATATACACACCCTGAATGACCTACACAGTGTGTACAACTCCATTCTTGCTATTGTGGATCGACTATGCCATATCTTTTTGTGGTTTCTAATGTTCTCTCTTCTCCCTAACCTGTACTGATCTCTAGATGAAATTCCTTCTCCACCTATCTGAGATTTCCTTGAATCATAGTTCTCCATGAATCAATCACTTGAGAAAAAAATCCTTCTTTTCTCTCAAAAATATCTTTCTCCTTCACCCTATCCTTACTTTTATAATATTGAGTTATGACCTAACCCTAATCTCCAAAGTGATTAATGGTTGAGATTAGATCTCACCTCACCTGAGATCAATGGATAAGATTTAATTCACTAGTTCTAATAACTTTAACATTTCATTAAATTAAACTCAATTAATAAATAAAATCACTTTACTTTAATAATTCCTTTAATTAAAGTAAACTACTAAGGTATAAGGATTTGGACGACTTCCACACATCTAGACACTTAGACATGTGTGAAAGTACATATTCAATCCTACAAATATCAACAATCCCTCTTAGCATGGAAGGTACTTCTTGAGGAGCCACCTATAAATGCTTTTCCTATGATCCTAGCACAATATCCTACACATCATACTTCCCCGTAGCATCCCTCCAAACATCTTGGTCTGTTTCTTCCTGAACATTGGAAGACTCAAAATCAATGATGCTACTCATCAGCACCACAAAGTTTGGAAACTCTTTCGAGGACTTCTCTCCATGACTATGTTCCTAGGTGACTCAAATTTCTCATGAGAATCACTTAATTTTAGTTCATACTAACTAGGTCTTCTGACAAAACTAGAAGGGGATAAATCATCCCCCCCACCTAAAGATTGACTCCCTCAATTGGAAGTCCTTGAACTATGTTCTCCATTTAGAGACTTATTCTCCTCATCCTCTACCACTGAAATTTGTCCATTCACATATTAATGGATAAGATCCAAGATCCCCTTGGACCTAAAAATATGCTTTCCCTACAACCTATATAACTTTCCCTCTCTAACCCCAGTACTCACTAATGTGTCAGGGATAGCTCCCTCTAGACGTATGAGTACTTTTCCTTTCTTGAATATGATGGAAAAACCCCTATACTCCAAAAATAAGATTGAGATCAAATTATTCTTCATTTCTGGTAAATAAACCACATCCTAGGTATCCAACAAACCTCCTTAATCAAGTTGAAACCAAATAGTTCCCTCCCCATTCATTTCATACTTGGCATCATCACCAAGATCCACATGGTCCCTAAGTCCTTCTCCATAAAACTATTGAATAGTTGTTATTATTCTTTCATATGATGAGATACACCACTGTCCAAGTACCAAACACTCCTTTTTTTGGTGATCGTAGAGAGGAAGGAGACCAATGATAAGTCCTTCTAAAAATTTGTTGCAAATTCATCTACCTTTGTCTCTGCTAATGTTGTTGTTTGCGTATTCCCTTTCCTCTTCTTCTTCTCTAGACACTATGATGCATAATGGCCATTATTATGGCATGTAAAGGATTTGATATTACTCAAGTTCTTCTTATTCTCTGACTATGAGGTTTCCCCCCTAACTCTTACCCTTGGAATATTTTATTTTTATCTTCTTGAACTGACTTACCAGAACTAGTTTCTCCTCTCCCTCTTCTTGCTTGTTGGATTTAGACTCCTTCCGACCTCTTCTTGGATACAATCATCCAAAATCCTTTTCCAATATGGAAGATTCTCTCGAGCATAGGATCCCTTGATAAATGGTTCCCAATACTTTGGGAAACTATTCAATGCCACATTTACAAGTTATATGTCATCCATCTTCTCCCCAATAGCTGCAAGTTGATCATTGTTGTTTATAAATAAGAAACTCATTCTTTCGAAGCGTATTGTATTGGTATTGTTTAAACTTGAAATTCTTTCATATATACTTCATGGAATACTAATTTCTTTGATCATTTCATTATTTTTCATTGGGATAATGAGTAGTTATTATTATAACTACCTATTTGTGTAGGCTTGTTTGTTTGAGATTATTGCAGGTTGTAGAGGAACTATTGGAAACAAGTGGGTAGATTCTAGGAATCAGGAATGACAACAACCATAGGACCCCTGGTGAGTACATCCTTCTCCTTCTCTCAATAGTTAGTTATTTCCTTTGAATTTGGTTATAATATCCGTGTTTATGATTCTTTATAGAACTTGTTTTCTTACAATCATTTGTATGCTACAGTAAGCCCCCTACTCTAGGGTATTTTCCCCCAAAATAAATCATGTACCTAAGTGATCCTCATGAAGTAGTTGGTATCATTGTTAGATCTAGGCATATGAATTGATCTAATTTTATTTCTCGAAATCATCTTCATGTTGCAGTTATCAATATGGAATAAACTTACTAGGGAATCAAACATTTCCTTGGTCATCTTCTTCTCAGATAAGTGAGAACTTAAATTATCTTTTACTGCATCAAATATTAGTTGCTAATATTTCATATGCTTCTTCTCGTGAGCTTCCAATGCTTGTGTATCTGTCGATGAAGGAACTACTTTGTAAACAATCTCCCAAATATGATATTCCTTCAAAATAAAAGTAACTCTTTATTTCCAAGACATGAAGTTGGTTGTACCATCCAATCTCTCTTGGAATCTAATAATTTTTTGTGCCATTTCTTAGATCTGATCAAAATCAATTATCATGTGCTTATTCCTTCAAGCATCCACAAGAATTTCATTGTCATTTTATAGATCTGCAGATATCTCCTTGTAGATATTAAAAATCTTCTACAAATTGTTGTGGATCTGAAATCTGGTTCCCTCTCAGAGTGAAATATATGATACCACGCTTGGACCTAGATAAATTGCTTCCTAGTGATTTCCTTGATGTAAATCAAATTATCAACTCACAAAATAAAATACACTTTTTGGAATATTCAACGGAAATCATCGGTAGAAGCAAAGAAACAAATTTCAAACACACAAATATTTATTCCCTTCAAATCATCTTATCATTATAATAATATCAAATATTACAAGGGGTCCCTTATATGGAAAACGACCCACACAAAAATACAAAAAATGGTAGACAACACTTGCAAACCCTAGAAACTCTTCTGCGACTATATAATCACTTTCTCAAAATCGTATGAACCTTATTTCACTATATCTTGAGTATGTATGAGCTTTCCTACAATGTATCCTACGTATGTATGCACTTTCCTTCACTTTAGCTCACAATGTATGTGCTTTCCGACACTATAGCACGTGTACATACACATCCTGAATGACCTACACAGTGCATACAAATTTGTTCCCATTGTCGTGGCTTTGATATGTTGGACATTCTTGTGGTTTGATCCAGGTGTATATTGGTGGTCACCCACCTATTCCAACTAGATCCTTTTGACAGTTTTAGTTCAACATGTTTTTCTGTAATTATGGTTTCTACACTTTTGGGGTTATTTGAATCCCTACACAACTTCCAGGTGGATATTGGCATCTTCCCACCTAATCCAACTGGCTTAGGTTGGAATTTTTCATGTCAATACATATTTCTATACTTCCAGGGCCATTTTGGGGCCCTAAACATTGTTTTTTTGGCTTTCCATAGTCAAACTGTAGACGCAGTTAGAGTTTGAGAATGTAATGTACAACTCTCAAAAATACCTTTCCAATAGTCTATCACGCGCCTAAAACATAGGTCATATGAAAAAGTTATGAACCTGGGAAGTTGAGGTACCAAATTACCCATCGGGGCCCACACAACTTTTGGCATTTCATCTCCTAGGGTTAGGTTTTTGGATGAATATGGTTTTTGCATTTATGAGTAATGTTAAAAAGGCCTCTAGAGCCTCATTGTAATCATTCTTCTCATACGGATGTGTGTAGAAGCCACATCTGTTCTCACAGATAGCTACCACCATTCAAGCAAGTTGTGCACCAATATTTCACCAATATTTTTCCATACCCTGTGCACCAAATTAGGTATCAAAGACTCTAAGTGACATCTGGTGCTCAAATATTGTGGTTTTCTGCATATATACATTCAAACATAAATGAGTTTTTGGACTTCGCATCATTGGGTACGACTTATAGATATGTTATGAAGATCGAGCAAAAATTAAGCAGAAGAGCTGAGATTTTGGGTTTGCAAACTCCTCATAGCAGAAGCAGGGAAAAGGTGACCCCAACCCACAAAACAAGGGACAGATAAAATATGGCCACTCTCAGCAAAACCAGTCCAAGTCACAACACAAGAAAGGTAATGAGAAGTCGAAGAAGGACAAGGGAAAATGGTGTGAATACCATAAAATCCCTTGGCACAACATCGAATAATGCCACACCAAGCAGTCACTGGTGGTCAAGATGAAAGCTTTTGAGTCAGAGGCATATTATGACTCTGAATCAAATCCAGAAGTAGGGAAATGGATTATCGATGATGAACCTAGTGCCACTATTGCTACCACCAAATTCCATCCAAGCGAACCAGAAGAACTAGAGGAAGGGGAACACCTATTTCACTCACAGATGTCGGTATAGGGGGATATGCTTCATTTAATTATCGATAGTGGTAGTTAGAAGAACCTGATCTCAACAAATGTCATCAAGCAGTTGGACCTGCCGACGACATTGCACTTTCATACCTACACCATCGGTTGGCTTCGCCAAGGAAGAGATCTTTGTGTCAGCCAACAGTGACACCTGCCCTACGACATCAAGAATTTCAAATATGCGGTATTGTGTGATATTGATCCCCTTGAAGTTTGTGATGTTTGTTTAGCACAACAATATTTTTTGAAGAAACATGTTGTGTGTGAGTCGAGACCTTACAGTGTTATTATTACTTTAGGTAGACAATTGTACAGGATACCAGAGGTAGCTCCACCTACCACTATTTATTCAATCTCTACTAAGAAATGAAATAATGTCATTTCACATATCGTGAATTTCATCTTCTTTGTGATCCCTGCTCACAGTAAGAAGAAGGTCATCACCACATCCATGGACTCTACATAGAGCCTCTCTTTGTAGAAAAGGCAAGTGGACGATGTTAGCACTCCGTAATTTTCTTGATTGTGGGAGGAAAACCACGAAGGTAACCTTCAAACCACCTTTAGTCTTGTAATATGGCCTTTCCAAACAAGAGAGGGCTCTCTCACTGTAAATTAGGATCAGTGTCCAGATATGAAATGGAAATAAAGTTTGTAAAAAGATTGGTGGAAGATCTAGGATGAGGTATCCATTGACTATGGAGTCAACTTTGTGGAAAATGGAATTATCAATGACTGGTTGGTGGAACTATCAATGAAATAGAGGCCAAGTAGCTGACAATATTTCATTGAAAATGGCTTTTTTGTGTAAAGGAGGAAAAAGAAAAAATATAACTATAATCAAAGCACCAACCTGGATGAATTCTGACTAAGTTAAGAAGAAGATGCAGTACTTTAATTATTTTAATCTAGAGCATCAATATTAAATGAATTCCAGAGCATCAATTTTCAATTTAAGTACATGAGGATTGCAAATGGAATGAAAAAATGGAAAAAACGTGAAATAAATACATACGAAAGGGACACACACTTCAAATTAATAGCACACGAATCTCTGATTTGAAAGCATTGTACTTATGCATTAATTTTCCATTAAAATCCAGAAAAGGCTACAAAATGCTCAATAGAAAATTCCTTCTATGCTTCTGCCCACCTCTAGTACATTAAAAATCACAAAATATAAAGGAAAACCTCTTCCCCAAGATAAGGAGTTCGATCTCAACCACCATCCCAAAATTTGGACTTAGTTACAAAAATATAGCAACAAATTCAAAACAACCTGCTAGAAAATAGAAGTATGTTTTGGCTGCCTTAATTACATTAAAACCAATTTAATAAAATGCATCTTAGGTTCCTATCATATTTTTTTTTACTTCAAGTGTCGTTGGAGGTGATATGGAGTTATTTTTCACCTGTACAAGATGATATGGATCTGATTTGGTGCATCTATCACAGTTGTGTAGAGAACTTACGCAGTGCAATTCTGCAACATATATTTTTCCAATATCACCTAAATGATTCATTATATTGAGCTGATTTTTTGTTAGTAGGTTAATATCATTGTAAGGATTCTCCAAAAAAATTGGGCTAAATCCAACTCACGAATTTTGAGAAAAACCAAAAATGGTTGTAGATGACGGTGGCTCGTTTCTTGAATACTATGAACTCTTTTGACTTGGATTTAAATGGGTTTATTCATCTCACCCCCATGCATATTCTATAAAACTATCATGGAATAATGTTAAGGTCCTAACCCACACATAGGTAGATCAATGTATTCGGATGTAATAAAGGTCAATATTAATAAGACCTTTCAATAAAATAGAATAAAGCAGATGTAAGAAGACCTAATAGAAGCTTCCACTTCTAGAAGGATCTTCCTCTAGATGCTTCTCTTAATAGACACATTTAGTATAAATAAGGGTCGAGGGTATGAAAACCCTAGCTTGGAGATTATTGTAAC
>SNQJ01S0024664.1:99506-133455 GCA_010110895.2 Picea sitchensis | reverse complement strand
GCTACATCCTGTTTTTCATGTTTCATGCTTGAAGAAGGTGATTGGAACCAGGTGCCAAATTCAAACCAACCTTCCAGAATTAGTTGAAGAAGGATCCATTTGGCTACAACCAGAAGCAGTTTTGGACCAGCGGGAGCATCGCCTGCATCATAGAACCATCAAGGAAGTGCTAGTATAGTGGAAAGATATGACTCCAGCATATGCCACTTGGGAACCAACTACCATTCTGCAGCAGTTTCCACATCTCAGGCCTTGAGGACAAGGCTATTTTTAAGGGGGTGGACATGTTAAATTCCTAACCCACACATAGGTAGATCAATGTATTCGGATGTAATAAAGGTCAATATTAATAAGACCTTTCAATAAAATAGAATAAAGCGGATGTAAGAAGACCTAATAGAAGCATCTGCTTCTAGAAGGATCTTCCTCTAGATGCTTCTCTTAATAGACACATTTAGTATAAATAAGGGTCGAGGGTATGAAAACCCTAGCTTGGAGATTATTGTAACAAAGCACTGCTCGACTAGAGGTTGCCCCCTCGAAGAGGCCTGTGAACATTGCTTTCTGAATCGAAGTGCTTTTCTATTGCTATTCCGTATATCATTTCTGTGTATTGTGAAGATTATGCTGGATATTTTACTGTTATTCTGCCATTACTAGCATTTTAATTATGTTCTGCATATTTTATATATCTGGTATCTTGCAAATAATGACACACGGTTTGAGAGATATGGTGAAAATACAATTGCACAATGCACTTGCGTAGAGTGTTGATGAAAGTCGTTGTGCAACTGTGAGCTTTAGCAGTTGAGTAGTGTGTTTACACAACGAGTGTTCTTTTAACTTTTTCTTGATATGGTGATCACTGCAAAGTGTCTGTAGTTTAACACTGGTCATTCCAATGTTCCAAATGATGTTTTGAATTGTGGAAACATAAATCCTCCTTCAAATCATTGCCCTTTTCTTCAATCATCAAAAACCAAATATGCTTTAGAACTACAAAAATTAAACTTAACCCATGTGTATAGCCTGCATTAAATATAGTTTTTGATGAAACCTATGCACATTTTTCAAACTACCTTTGGCATATAAACTGCATTTCATATCATGAAAAAACCCCTTTTGTATCAAATGAAACCTACAACACTTGTGTCACGTGGTAATGTTGTGCAAGTTATGTTTTCCCCTATTTCCACGAAACCTGCATACAAACCTTTTTCTGATGATTGAATTGTGATGTCCCAAGTCTGCTAAAAGTTAAAACACCTTGGAATGTACCTGATCATAGATTCAAAAAAAATCCCCATGCAACATTTCACAACACCCAAAACTAATACCTCTATATTAGGGTTTGCATGTTTTCTTGCTTATACATAGCTGAATATAGATCCTATTGATAGGTTTATTAAGGGACTCTAAGATATATGCAGGTCATAAAACAAAAATAACCCTTTTTCTTTCTTCTAAAATTTGGATACAGCAAACCCTAACTAGATTGCAAAACTAGGGTTTCTATGTACTCTAATTTCTTTCATATGACACATGGCAGAGATGTTGCAAGGCTACAAATCGTGCCTTTAATGAATTGGGATATTGGAGAGGTGAAATGACTCAATAAACTATAATTGACATGAAATTAGACCAGACAAGGACTAGGACAAGTAAATTTACCCCAGTACATTATATGTGCTAAAATACGTGATCGTGGAAGAGTACAGAGACATCTTCTCCTGACCCATTGGGGTACCAATGCACTACCAATTCCATCATCCAATTGATCTAACCCTCGATACACCTCTTTCTAATGGACCATTCTATCATCGCTCGATGATGGAAAATGAAGAAATCAAGTGTTAGATCCAAGAGATGCTTCAAAAGGGGCACATCAGATCCAACTCCTCCACTTGCGAAAGACCGACTATACTAGTGAAAAAGAAACACAGGACCTGGCAGATCTGCATTGATTACAGAGCATTAAAAAAAAACACATTTAGGAACTAGTACCCAATTCCCAAAATTGATGACCTTATTGACCAATTCAAGGGGGTAAAGTTATTCAAAAATATTGACCTAAAGTCTAGCTACTACCAGGTTCCCATTGAACCAACTGATATATGGAAGACAACCTTCAAATATAAATAAGGTCTCTTTGAATGGATGGTCATGCCATTTGGTGTAACAAATGCAACAACCACTTTCATGAGGTTAATGGATGATGTATTGAGACCCTTGACCAACTCTTTTGTGGTGGTATATTTGTATGACATCCTCATCTTCAGTGAAACTTGGAAGGAGCACATGCAACACATTCAATAGGTTTTGAGCACTCTGTGGCAGCACAAGATATATGCTAACTTGGAAAAATGATCCTTTGGCATGAACAAGGTCCAATACTTGGGATATATTGTTGATGAGCATGGGGTACATGTTGATCTAACTAAGATCTAAGTCATCTGTGACTGGACAACCCCGACCACACTAACCAAGATTCCGAGCTTCTTGGGACTTTCCAACTTCTATCGATGGTTCATGTTGGGATTCTCCCATATTACATGGGCCCTCAGCCAAGTTACCAAGGGCGGTGGTAGGGAAAATTTCACATGGGGGAATGAAAAACAATGATAATTTAATGATATGAAACATCATTTGTGCTCAGATCCAGTATTCTCCTTACCCAATCTGCAAAAACCATTCGAGATTGAGACTGATACATCCAAATATGTTGTAGGAACAATTATCACTCAACTTGTTCATCCGGTAGCATACCATAGTGAGACACTCTCAAATACTCTCTGAAAATACCCCACCTATGACAAGGAAATGTATTCCATTGTACAAGCTTGTTGTCAATCAAAACATTACATTATAGGAAAGGAGATAATCATCCACACTTATCATAAGCCTATGTAGCTCATATAGACATAGGGGAAGTTGCAAAACGACCACCATCAGAAGTGGTCCACCTACCTACAGTAGTTTCATATCAACATCAAGTATAAGACAGGGAGCACAAATTCTATCGTTGAATTCCTCAGTCGACCTCCCATGGCTACACTCACCATCGTGATCCATTCCTGTGGGCATGAGGCATCTGAGTGGCCCCAAATTTATTAGAAATATCCATACTTCTCCACCACCTATCATATCTTGGGTACAGACGCAAATGTCACCGATTTTCACATTTAGGACAAAATATTATGTCATCTGGGCCATCTTTTTGTTCCTCCAAGCAAGCGTGAAAAGATTATTTGGGAGGCTCACTATAGTCATATGGCAGGACATTTTAGCATGGATAAAAATGTGTCCCTTCTACAGAAAAAATTCTATTGGCCAAAAATTCGATAGGACTTCAACAAGTATATCAGATCTTGCACTTCATGTGCCATTTCCAAGCCAACCATCAAGAATAAAGTCTTATAGACCCCTCTTCCTACTCCCGGGAGGCCTTGGGAATCCATCTCAATGGATTACATGTATGGCCTTTCGTCCACCAAGTAAGGAAATGATTGTGTATTTGTGGTAGTTGATTAGTTTTTAAATATGGTCATTCTCACATACTGAAAGAAGAGCATTAAAATGACAGATACTGCCAAGATCTTCTTCGAACGAGTGTGGGTCCATTTTGGGATACCACACACCATCATCTTTGATCAGGACAACAGGTTCCTCAACATATTTTGGTCAACTCTCTGGTCACTATTTGGCACCAAGATCACTAAATCCACTACCTTCCACCCTCAAACCGATGGCCAAACATAGGTCGTCAATCGGATTATTGTGCACATCCTGTGTATGTATAAATCTAAGCATCCACGTACATGGGATGACACTCTTCCCTATGTTTAGCACAAATACAACAAGGCTCTCCATAGCTCCACTGGCCATAGCCCCTTTTAGGTGGGGCCAGGATTCCAAACCTTGGGTCTCATTGATGTTACACTACCTCTTGCAACAACATAGACAATTTCTTCCCATGTTCAGTCTAAGGCCAAAAAATGCACCATATTCATTTAGAGGATTTAGCACATCCTCCAACAGCTCCATGATATTTTTCAGAAATCCAATGCTAATTACAAGCAATGCCATGATCAACACTGGGTACCACACAAATTTCATGTGGGACACAAGGTCTGGTTACATTTTCAGAAATAATGCCTTACAGGGACCCATTGGAAGCTTTGTCCACTTCGTTATGGGCCTTACACTATCACCAAGGTTGTGGGTGACAATTATTTTGAGCTCAACACTCCCCCCTTCCTTGGATTGCACCCAGTGTTCAATGTGGATCTCGTCCAACCATTTTTTCTACCATTATTGGATACCTCGAAGATTGCAGAACAATTGACACCAATAGAGATCAACCCTGAATGCATGGAACATGCATCCACTGATAAGATAGTGGACACACAGGTCAAGGGAACTCGCCAATAAAAGATCTATATTTATCAGGTTGTTAAGGAAGGGAATCTCTTCACTAAGGCAAGTTTCTCACCTAGAGCCAAATTCAACAAAAATTTCCTCACTTGATAGGGGAACGCAACGCAATGGATACCATTTCTTCCTAAGGGGGGAGGACTGATCCAGCTGGATATTGGTGGCCACCCACCTATTCATACTAGCTCCTTTTGACAATTATACTTCATCACATTATTTTGGAATTTTTTTGTAATTGTGGGTTCTACACTTTTGGGGTTGTCTGAAGCCCTACACATCTTCCAGGTGGATATTGGTGTCTGCCCACCTAATCTGACTAGCTTAATTTGGAATTTTTTATGTCAGTACATCTTTCTCTACTTCTAGGGCCATTTTGGGGCCCTAAATAGTGTTTTTTTTGGATTTCCACAGTAAAACTTTAGAAAAAGTTAGAGTTTGTTGGAATAATTTGTAGTCTCGAAAATACCTTTCCAATGAGGTATCACGTGCCTAAAATGGAGGTTGTATGAAAAAATTACGACCCCATAAATATGAGGTACCAACTTAACCATTGGGACCCACACAACTTTTGGCGTTTCATCTCCTAGGGTTAGGATTTTGAATGAATATGGTTTTGTAATTCATGAGTAATGTTAAAAAGGTGTCTAGAGCCTCATTGTAATCATTCTGCTCAGACAGATGCACATAGCAGCCACATCTCTTCTGAAAGATGTCTACCGCCATTCGAGCAAGTTATTTTTAGTTCTGCAGTTTTACAATTTCAACCTATTTGATTTATTCAATAGAAGTTATTGTTCAGTGGATGTTTGTTGTTGTTCTCTGTATCTCTGTGCCATTGTATTCAATCTATTATTCATTTTGCTCCACTCATAAATATGGATCATGGTTTCTCCTATTCTATCTTCTCCCTAACTTGTATTGATCTCTAAATGAAAGTCCTTCTACACCTATCCAAGATCTCCTTGAATCACAATCCTTCGTGACTCAATCAGTAGAGAAAATTTATTTCTTTGGGTTGAAAAGCATCTTTCTCCTTCACCCTTATATTCCTAATTTTATAATATTGAGTTATGAACTAACCCTAATCTCCAAAGTGATTAACAATTGATATTAGATCTTGCCTCACTTAAGATCAATGAATAATATTTAATTAACTAATGTTAATAACTTTGGCATTTCATTAAATATATCTAAATTAATAAATAAAAACACTTTACTTTAATAATTCCTCTAATTAAAGTAAATTACTAAGGTACAAGGATTTGGATGACTTTCACACATCTAGACACTTAGACCAATGCAGAAGTACCTGTCTGATGCTACAAACATCAACAATATTTGTAAATGGTGAATTTAATAGAATGAGAGTTAGAGGTGTGGCTTTAAACATTTGTCGGTTTTCTTGGTTAAGGGTTTCCAGTGTAAATTTATGAGTACTGTGTGTGATTTCTATTGTTTTATTTTTGTTTTATAAAGAATTTGTGTACCATTTCTATAATGTAAAGGTTTAAAAACTACATATGTATCAGACATTAATCCATAAAAGAAGTAGGAATTAATAATTTCAACACTCCTCCTTACTGAGTACTTGTCTTAATCTATGTGAATTTAGTTCTTCAAGAATTAATAATTTCAAACTCCTCCTTAACGAGTACTTGTCTTAATCTCTATGAAGTCAGGTCTTCATAATCATCTTTCACTAGTCCTATGCACCAAATTATTCACCATGAATTGAAGTCACTCCTAATCAACAAAGTCTATACCTGGTCCAATTTTTCACTTACTTCTTTATACCTTAATCACGTAGACATCATCAAATTTTCAATGTCCATATAAAGGAACAACCATCTGCTGGAATACATGGGTACCTGAATAGTGTGACTATGGGTCTTGTATTGTTTCCTTCAAGGACATGGTTCATTGAACTCTTTGATCAACTCTCTTTATATGTACAAAAAACATCAAGTTTCCAATCTATCACATCTCTTAGATTCTATAATCAACATGATTCATTCACAGAGCATTCAATCAACATACAAACCAGTTATCCAAGTGCTAACAAATCACAAATATAGGTATTAACCTATACTTAATAGGTTATCCAATCATCAAATACACATGGAAAAGGGGTATGCATGCTTACTTAGGAATTAAAGTGATATGTCCTTTACATATTAATACATAGATAAACGTAGATGCTTCAACTCATGTAGACTCCATGCATAAGAATTAATACATTCATAATTACCATTATAATACTTCTTCCAAGTACAAACTCTAGGGAAAAATTAGAAATTTGATATGTTAAAGGACCAATACATAGGGTATACATAGAACATGCTAGAGTTTCTACAAATATTGTCCATGATTCAAATTTCCATATAATCATTACTTTTCTTAAAGACAACAAATCATTTTTACCTTGTTTGTCCACCACCAATTGATTTCCACTACTACCATCAGAACTATCCTCGCCAAGTTTTTGAAAAAGACTCCAAAAATTCTATGTCACATCCAAAACAACATATATGTCTACCCTTCTATAATCTCATCGTTCCAACTCAAATTAATTCGACCATCAACACTTGTCATCTCCAATGAGAAAATGCAACTTAAACTACTACAATACCCAACCAATGTATATTCATTGAGGCAACTTGCTTTCATCCCTGATTTCTCAACCAAGGTGTCCATGCTCCCCCATTAATATTCACCTTAAATGTTTTCATGTTTAACAGCATATCAATTGGGAACCAATTATACCTTTATGTTGAACAATAATACCATATATATTGACTCGGAACTTGTTGTAATTCAAGGCCTAACATCAACCTAACTAGAAGGATTGAACAACTAACCATCCTATGGACATATTTCCATCTACTAAGACACCTAAGTGTCATACCATGGTTCTCACCAATGCTCAAGGAAACTAGTCTAAATACGAGATGTATCTGAGTCAATCATACACTCTCAAAGCTCATGAATTTGAGGCCTTATGGTGTCATTTTCATCAAACAACATTTTATCAAAATATAAAATAGAGGATACAAAACATCTCTCTATATTTTTCTTTTGGATGCAACAAACCTCATCAAGCAAATTTAGGAATAACTTTTACATCACATAGTGTTTCCACATAGCTACAATAATCAACAAGAGGTAATGATCTACAATAACCAATCATACCTTTGGGTTTAACACTAATACCACATACATTGACTTGGAACTCATTGTACTCTAATGCCTAACATCAACCTAAATATAAGGATTAAAAAACTAGTCATTCTATGGACACATTTCCATCTAACGAGAAATCTAGGTGACAAACCATGATGCTCACCAAAGATCTAGAAAAATAGTCTAACTAAAACATACAATCCTACACTATCAAAGCTTCCCAATTTGAGATCTTATAATGCCATCTTCATCAAACAACTTTTCATTAAAAAAACAATCTAAAAGAGACAAAACATCTACCAACTATCTATATTTTTCTTTAGCTACAACACACCTCATCAACAAGATTTAGGAATAACTTTTACATCACATAGTGTGCTCACCAATATAAGAGATATTCTTGTGGTTTCTCATGTTCTCTCTTCTCCCTGACCTGTATCGATCTCTAAATGAAATTAATTCTCCACCTATCTGGTATATCCTTGAATCATAGTCAGTCATGACTCAATCACTTGAGAAAAAGTCCTTATTTTCTCTCAAAAGTATCTTTCTCCTTCACCCTATCCTTACTTTTATAATATTGAGTTATGAACTAACCCTAATCTCCAAAGTGATTAATGGTTGAGATTATATCTCACCTCACTTGAGATCAATGGCTAAGATTTAATTCACTAGTGCTAATAACTTTAGCATTTCATTCAATTAAACTCAATTAATAGATAAAATCACTTTACTTTAATAATTCCTTTAATTAAAGTAAATTACTAAGGTATAAGCATTTGGATGACTTCCACACATCTAGACACTTAGACCTATTCAAAAGTACATATTCAATGCTACAAATATCAACACTCCCTCTTAGCAAGGAAGTTACTTCTTGAGGAGCCACCTGGAAATGTTTTTCCTATGATCCTAGCACAATATCCTGCACATCATAATTCCCCATAACATCCCTCCAAACATCCTGGTATGTTGCTACATGAACATTGGAAGACTCGAAATCAATGATGCTACTCATTAGCCCCACAAGGTTTGGAAAATTCTTTACAGGCCTTCTCTCCATGACTATGTTCCTAAGAGACTCAAATTTCTTCTGAGCATCACTTAATTTTAGTTCATACTAACTGTGTCTTCTGAGAGAACTAAAAGGGGATAACTCCTCCTCTCCACCTGAAGGTTGACTCCCTAAATTGGAAGTCCTTGAACTATGTTCTCCATTTAGAGACTTCTTCTCCTCATCCTCTACCACTAAAATTTGTCCATTCACATCTCAATGGATAATATGCAAGATCCCCTTGGACCTAAAAATAGGCTTTCCCTACAACCTATATAACTTTCCCTCTCTAACCCCAGTACTCACTAATGTGATAGGGATACCTCCCTCTAGACATATGAGTATTCTCCCTTTCTTGAACATGATGTAAAAACCCCTGTCCGCCAAAAATAATATTGAGATCAAATTATTCTTCATTTCCAGTACATAAACCACATCCTAGGCCTCCAACAAACCTCCTAAATCAATTTGAAACCTGATAGTTCCCTCCCCATTCATTGTATACTTGCCATCATCACCAAGCTCCACATGGGTCCCTAAGTCCTTCTCTATCAAATTGTTGAATAACTCCTATTATTCTTTCATATGATGAGATACACCATTGTCCAAGTACCAAACACTCCATGTGTTGGTGATGGTAGAGAGGAAGGAGACCAATGAGAATTCCTTCTAAAAATTTGTTGCAAACTCATCTACATGTGTCTTTGTCGATGTTGTTGTTTTTGTATTCCCTTTCCTCTTCTTATTCTCTAGACACTATGATGCATAATGCCCATTATTATGGCATGCAAAGGACTTGATCTTACTCAAGTCCTTCTTATTCACTGGTTACGAGGTTTCCTCCCTAACTCTTACCCTTGGAATATTTTTTTTTTATCTTCTTGACCTGACTTAGCAGAGATAGGTTCTCCTCTCCCTCTTATTTCTTGTTATATTTAGACTCCTTGTGACCTCTTCTTGGATACAATCGTCCAAAATCGTTTTCCAATATGGAATATTTTCCCGAGCATAGACTCCCTTGATAAATGGTTCCCAATACTTTGGGAAACCATTCAATGCCACATTTACAAGTTCTATGTCATCCATATTCTCCCCAATAGATGCAAGTTGATCATTGTTGTTTATAAATAAATAACTCATTCCTTCAAAGCATATTGTATTGGTATTGTTTAAACTTTCAATTCTTTCATATATAATTTATAGAATACTAATTGCTTTGATCATTTCAATATTTTTCATTGGGATAATGGGTATTTATTATTATAACTACCTCTTTGTGTAGGCTTGTTTGTTTGAGATTATTACAGGTTGCAGAGAAACTATTGGAAACAAGTGGGGAGATTCTAAGAATCGAGAATGACAACAACCGTAGGACCCCTGGTGAGTAGATCCTTCTCCTTCTCTCAATAGTTAGTTATTTCCTTTTATTTTGGTTGTAATATCTTTGTTTACTGTTCTTTATAGAACTTGTTTTCTTTACAGTCATTTGTATGGTACAATAAGCCCCCTACTGTAGGGGATTTCCCCCCAAAAGAAATCATGTACCTGAGTGATCCTCATGAAGTAGTTGGTAACATTGTTAGATCTAGGCATCTAAATTGATTTGAGTTTATTTCTAAAAATCATCTTCATGTTCCAATTATCAATCTAGAATAAACTTACTAGGGAATCATACATTTCCTTGGTCATCTTCTTCTCAGATAAGTGAGAACCTAAATTATCCTTTACTGCATCCAATATTAGTTGTTAATATTTGATATGCTTCTTCTCATGAGCTGCGAATGCTTGTGGATTTTTCGGTGAAGGAACTAGTTTGTCAACAATCTCTCAAATATGATATTACTTCAAAATAAAAGTAAATCTTTATTTCCAAGACATGAAGTTGGTTGTAACATCCAATATGTCTTCGAATCTAAGACTTTTTTGTGCCATTTATTAGATCTAATAAAAATCAATTATCGTGTTCTTATTCTTCAAGCACCCACAAAAATTCCATCGTTGTTTTATAGATCTGCAGAGATCTCCTTGCAGATATGACAGATCTGCTGCAAATTGTTGTGGATCTGAAATCTGGTTCCCTCTTAGAGTGAAATCTCTGATACCATGTTGATTTTCTAATCTCGTACCTAGATAAATTGCTTGCTAGTGATTTTCTTGTTGTAAATCAAATTAGCAACTCACAAAACAAAATACACTTGTTGGAATATTCAACAGAAATAATAGGCGGAATAAAAGAAACAAATTTCAAACACACAAAGATTTATTCCCTTCAAATCATCTTATCATTAGGATAATTTCAAAGCTTGCAAGGGTTCCCTTATATGGAAAACAGCCCACACAGAAATACAAAAAACTGTAGACAACACTTGCAAACCCTAGCAACTCCTCCGTGACTATACGATCTCGTACAATCACTTTCTCAAAATTGTATGCACCTTCTTTCACTATATCATGCATATGTATGTGCTTTTCTGCAATGTATCCTGTGTATCTATGTGCTTTCCTGCACTTTAGCTCACATATGTATGTGTTTTTTGACACTATAGCCCATGTACATACACACCCTGACTGACCTACACAATGCATGCAACTTTGTTCTTGTTGATGTGGCTTCGATATGTTGGATATTCTTGTTGTTTGATCCAGGTGTATATTGGTGGCCACCCACCTATTCCAACTGGATCCTTTTGACATTTTTAGTTCAACACGTTCTTATGTAATTATTTGTAATTGTTGGTTCTACACTTTTGGGGTTGTTTGAAACCCTACACAACTTCCAGGTGGATATTGGCATCTTCCCACCTAATCCAACTGGCTTAGTTTGGAAGTTTTCATGTCAGTACATCTTTCTATACTTCAAGGGACGTTTTGGGGCCCTAAACAATGTTTTTTTGGCTTTCCATAGTCAAACTATAAACAGAGTCAGAGTTTGACAACGTAATATGCAGTTCCCAAAAATACCTTTCCAACAGGCTATCACGAGCCTAAAACATAGGTCATATGCAAAAGTTATGACCTTGGGAAGTTGAGGTACCAAATTACCTCATTGTAATCATTTTTCTCAGACGAATGCGTGTAGAAGACACATCTCTTCTAAGAGATAGCTACCACCATTCGAGCAAGTTGTTTCAATTCTGCAGTTTTATAGTTTCGGCCTATTTGATTTAATCAATAGAAGTTATTGTTCACTGGATATATGTTGTTGTTCTTTGTATATCTATGTTATTGTATTCATTATGTTATTCATTTCGTTCCGCTCATAAATCTAGATCAGTGGTATCAGAGTGGTCTTCTCTTCATTTATTTTTCTTCGTGCATGTCCCTCACAAGATCTGGGTACAAGAAGTTGGGACTCGAACCAGTTGAGCCTTTGCAAGATCAGTCGCACTAAGTCTGAAGACAACCCATGGGGGACAAAAATAAAGATGATGGAGAAAGAGATCCTTTTAAAATGTTGCTCAAGGAATCCCTTGCATGAAAAAGGAATGAAATGATGGAAAACTTTGCACAGATCCTTTGACGACTGCCCATAGGAGACGCATATTCATCAAGTGACCATGCAACACCCTTCAAGGTACAGGTAAATTTTGATATTCCATTATTTGAAGGAATTATAGATGCATATGTTGTAGATAAATGGTTTAATATGCTCGAAGGGTATCTTTTGGTCCACAATTTTTATGATAGGGAAAAGATTACTTTTTAACTCTTCAAGGTCATCCCCCATGTTAAGGACTGGTAGGATACTTACTCTACGAAAAGGACCATAGAGGAATCTGGAATATTTGTGGTCACCCCCACATGGGATTAATTCAGGGATTTCATTAAAGAAAAATACTAACCTATTGGAAGCTACGAGGACCAATACATAAGATGGAACACCCTAAATCCTAAAAGGGACAAGAAAGTACCCGATTTCACCAATATTTCCCATACCCTGTGTGCTAAATTGGGTATTAAAGACTCTGAGCGACATTTGGTGCTCAAATACAGTGTTTTTTTGCATAGATACATTCAAACAGAAATCTGATTTCTAGACATTGCATCATTGGGTACGGATTATAGATATGTTATCAAGATCGAGCATAAATTTAAGTAGAAGAGGTGAGAGTTTGGATCTGCAAAATCCTCACAACCGAAGAAGGGGAAAGGTGGCACCAACCCACAAAACAAGGGACAGAGAAAATATGGCCACTCTTAGGACAACTAGTCTAAGCTGCAACACAAGAAAGGTAATGAGAAGTCGAAGAAGGACACAGGAAAATGGTGTGAGTACCATAAAATCCCTTGGCACAACACCGAAGAATGCCAATCCAAGTAGTCACTCGTGGTCAAGCTGAAAGATTCATATTCAGAGGCAGAGTTCGACTCTAAATCAAATCTAGAAGGAAGGAAATGGATTATCGATGATGAACCCAGTGCCACTGTCGCTACCACCAAAGTCCATCCAAGCGAACTAGAAGAACCAAAGGAAGGGGAACACCTATTTCACTCACAGATGTCAGAAAAGGGGGCTCGACTTTATTTTATTATCGATAGTGGAAATTAGAAGAACCTGATCTCAACAGAGGTCATCAAGAAGTTGGACCTACCGATGACACTGAACCTGCAGACCTACACCATCAGCTGCCTTCGCCAAGGAAGATATCTCCACGTCATCCAACAGTGATGTCTTCCCTACAACATCAATAATTTCAAAGATGATTTATTGTGAGATATTGATCCCCTTGAATTTTGTGATGTTATTTCAGGACAACCATATTTATGGAAGCAACATGTTGTGTGTGAGTCTAGACCCTGTAGTGTTATTATTACTTTGGGTATACAATTGTATAGGATACCAAAGGTAGTGTCGCCTACCTTTATTTATTTAATCTCTTCTAAGAAATGCAATAAGGTCATTTCACAGACTGGGAAGTTCATCTTATTTTTGATCCATTCTCACAATAAGCAAAAGGTCATTGCCACATCCATGGACTCTACATAGATTCTCTCTTTGTAGTAGAAGCAAATGGATGGTGTTAACAGTCCATAATTTTCCTGACTGTGGGAGGAAAACCACGAAGGTAACCTTCAAACCACATTTAGGCTTGGAATATGGCCTTTCCAAACCAGAGAGGGCTCCCTCGCTATGAATTAGGCTCAGTGGCCAGATCTGAAATGGAAATAAATTTTGTAAAAAGATGGTTGGCATAGCTAGGATGAGGTATCCATTGAGAATGGAGTCAACTTTGTGGAAAATGGAATTATCAATGATTGGTTGGTGGAACTATCAATGAAATAGAGGCCAAGTAGCTGACAACATTTCATTGAAAATATTTATTTTTCTGTAAAGGAATAAAAAGAAAACATATAACTATAATCAGAGCACCAACCTGGATGAATTCTGACTAAGTTAAGAAGAAGATGCAGTACTTTAATTATTTTAATCTAGAGCATCAATATTAGATGAATTCCAGAGCATCACTTTTCAATTGAAGTACATTAAGCTTGTAGATGAAATGAAAAAAGGGAAAAATGTGAAATAAATATATAGGAAAGAGACACACACTTCAAATTACCAACACAAGAATCTTTGATTTGAAAGTACTGTACTTCTGCATTAATTTCCCATTAAAAACAAAAAAAGGATACAAAATGCTCAATAGAAAATTCCTTCTATGCTTCTTCCCACCTCTAATACATTCAAACTCACAAAATATAAAGGAAAAAATCTTCCCCAAGATAAGGAGGTCGATCTCAACCACCATCCAAAAATTTGGACTTAGTTAGAAAAATATAGCAACAAATTCAAAACAACATGCTAGAAAATATAAGTATGTTTTGACTACCTTAATTACGTTAAAACCACTTTAGAAAAATGCATCTTAGGTGCCTATCATATATTTTTTTTACTTCAAGTGTCGTTGGAGGTGATATGGAGTGATTGTTTACCTGTACAAGATGATATGGAGTTGATATGTTGCCTCTGTCACAGTTGCATAAAGAACTTGCGCAGTGCAATACTACAACTGATATTTTTCCAATATCTCCTAAGCAATTCATCAAATTGAGCTGATTTTTTGTCAGTAGGTTAATATCATAGTAAGGATTCTCCAAAAAAAATTGGGCTAAATCCAACTCATGGATTTTGAGAAAAACCAAAAATGGTTGTAGATGATGGTGGCTCATTTCTCGAAAACCGTGAACTCTTTTAACTTGAAATTAAATGGGTTTATTCATCTCACCCCCATGCATATTATATAAAAATTTCATGGAAAACCAACATACGGTTTGAGATATATGGTGAAAATACACTTGCACAACGCACTTGCATAGCGTGCTGATGCAACTCGTTGTGCAACTGTGAGCTTCAGCAGTTGCCTAGCGTGTTTACTCAATGAATGTTCTTTTCACTTTTTCTTCGTATGGTGATCACTGCAAATTCTATGGAGTTTAATCGTGGTCATTCCATTGTTCCAAATGATGTTGTTGAGATGCGGAAACATAAATACTCCTTCAAAACATTGCCCTTTGCTTCAATCATCAAAAACCAAATATGCTTTAGAACTACAAAACTTAAACTTAACCCATGTGTATAGCCTGCATTAAATCTGTTTTTTTATGAAACTTATGCACCTTTTTCAAACTACCTTGGGCATCTAAACTGCATTTCATATCACGAAAAACCCCCTTTTGTATCAAATGAAATCTACAACACTTGCGTCACGTGCTAATGTTGTTCAAGTTTTGTTTTCCCATGTTTCCACGAAACCTGCATACAAACCTTTTTCTGATGATTGAATTGTGATGTGCCAAGTCTGCTAAAAGTTGAAACACCTTGGAATTTACCTGATCATAGCGTCAAAAACAATCCCCATGCAAAATTTCATAACACCAAAAATTGATACCTGTATATTAGGGTTTTCATGTTTTTTTTCCTTATACATAGTCCAATATAGGTCATGTTGATAGGTTTATTAAGGGAATCTAATATATATGCAGGTCATCAAACAAAACTAACCCTTGTTCTTTCTTCCAAAATGTGGATACATCAAACCCTAACTAGATTGAAAAACTAGGGTTTCTATGTACTCTAATTTCTTTCATATGACACATGCGGGAGGTGTTGCAAGGTTGCAAATCGTGCCTTTAATGAATTGGGATGTTGGAGAGGTGGCATGACTCATAAACTATAATTGACATGACATTAAACTAGACAAGGACTAGGACAAGTGACTTTACCCCAATACATTATATGTGCTAACAAACAGGATCATGGAAGAGTACAGAGACATCTTCTCCTCACCCATCGAGGTACTGATGCACTGCCAAGTCAAGCGTCCAATTGATCTAACCCTCGATCCACCTACGCCTAATGGACCATTCTATCATCGCTTGATGATGGAAAATGATGATATCAAGCATCAGATCTAAGAGATTCTTCAAAATGGGCACATCATACCCATCTCCTTCCCTTGTGAAAGACTGATTGTACTAGTGAAAAAAAAATACGGGACCTGGTGGATCTAGAATTATTATAGAGCATTAAAAAAAAATCACAGTCAGGAACTGGTATCCAATTCTCATAATTGATGACCTTCTTGACCAACTCAAGGGGGAAAAGTTCTTCAACAAGGTTGACCTAAAGTCTAGCTACCACCAGGTTCCCATCTAACCAACTGATGATGGAAGACAAGTTTCAAATCTAAAGAATGTCTCTTCGAATTGATGGTCATGCCCTTTGATTTAACAAATGCACCAGCCACTTTCATGAGGTTTATGGATGATGTATTGAGACCCTTCACCAACTCTTTTGTGGTGGTATATTTGTATGACATCCTTATCTTCAATAGAACTTGGGAGGAGCACATGCAACATATTCAACAGGTTTTGAGCACTCTGTGGTAGCACAAGATATATGCCAACTTGGGAAAAATCTCCTTTGGCATGAATAGGGTCCAATACTTGGGATACACGTAATGCCCAAAAATATATATCTACACATCGTTATCCTCCTAAGCAATTTATTTCTTAATTAAAACAATACCTATTTAGCATAATATTGATATTCATACTAGTGACTTCAGGAATTTAGATTCATCAAATATTAAAGACTTCATAACAGAATAAAATAAATGCATAATTTAACAGGTTACCTCGTTCTGATGCTAAGTTCCGTTGCCAACTGCCTTGCTACTAATGCTCTCTTGCTACCTTCTACACAGTCCAGTCCTGTTGCAAACACAGAAAAATTGCCCAAAATTATTGTCCACCCTGCCAACTAGGAAAATGACCTAGCTCCAGGATATCTACGGATATCCTGGCCCTCCGAGCCCAAAACCTCTAGCAATCCGGTGTATGCCTGATCAATATGTCACAACCAGAAAAAAAAAACCGTTCCTCAATCTGAGCACACCCATCTCACAGCCCCTCTCGGCTCTCTCTCCATAGCAAGAAAACAGTTCCCCGTAGAATGATCCCCTCCAACCCTTCCTTCCTTCCTTATCCTCCCCCTTCACCGACACTCCACCTTGCATTAAATTCCTTATCCCTCCATTTAATTACCCTTATCCATTCTCATTAATTCTTTATCTTCTTGGGATCCTTATGTGATCCCTTCTTGTATACGTAACTTGATTTAAATGTTATATTTTATTCTCCACCCTTTTATTTAATACTTAATGAATTAATGAATTAATTAATATTTAAATGAATCATTAACCATCATGACTAATTCATTAATAATAATCAATTAGAAATGTTATTTTAAGACATAATTATAGTTTAGCTAAACTTTTAGGATTATATTATTAAATTAATTATACTTNAGCTAAACTTTTAGGATTATATTATTAAATTAATTATACTTAATAATCAAGGGTCATTACAATACATTGTTGATGAGCATGGGGTAGATGTTGATATAACTAAGATCCAATTCATTTGTGACCATCCAGCCCCGAGCACACTAACCAAGCTTCAGAGATTCTTGGGATTTGTCAAATTCTACTGATGGTTCATGTTGGGATTCTCCCATATTACATGGGCCCTCAGCCAAGTGACCAAGGGAGGTGGTAGGGAAAATTTCACATGGGGGAAGGAACAACACCGATCATTTAATGATATGAAGCATTTCTTGTGCTCAACTCCAGTATTCTCCTTACCTGATCTATAACAGCCATTTGAGATTGAGACTGATGCATCCAAATATGTTGTAGGCACAGTTCTCACTCAACATGGTCATCTGATAGCATACCATAGTGATAAACTCTCAAATACTATCCAAAAATACCCCACCTATTACAAGGAAATGTATTCCATTGTACAAGCCTGTTGTTAATGGAAACATTATAGTTTGGGAAAGGAGACAATAATCCACACTTATCACAAGCCTTTGAAGTTCATACAAACACAGGGGAAGTTGCAGAATGACCACCATCAGAAGTGGTCCACCTACCTGCAGTAGTTCTCGCTCAACATCAAGTATAAGACATGTAACACAAATTGTGTCGTTAACTTCTTTAGTCTACCTCCCGTGGCTGCACTCACCACTGTTCTCCTTTCCTATGGGCATGAGGCATTTGAGTGGCCCCAACTTTATCAACAATATCCAGACTTCTCCACCACCTATCATCTCTTGGGTACAGGCACAAGTGTCACCGATTTTCACATTTAGGACAGACTATTATTCCATCTGGTCCATATCTGTGTTCCTTCAAGCGAGAGTGAAAAGTTGATTTTGGAGGCTCACTACAGTAGGATGGTAGGAAATTTTGGCATGGATAAAAATGTTGTCATTCTAAAGAAATTTTTTTATTGGTCAAAACTTCGATAAGATGTCAACAAGTATATCAGATCTTGCAGTTCTTGTGCCATTTCCAAGCCAACCATCAAGAATAAAGGATTATAGACCCCTCTTCCTACTCCCGAGAGGCCTTGGGAATCCATCTCGATAGATTACATGTCTGGACTTCCATCCACCATGTAAGGAAATAATTGTGTATTTGTGGTAGTTGATCAATTTTTAAAGATAGTCATTCTCACATCCTACAAAAAGAGCATCAAAACGACAAATACTGCCAAGATCTTCATCGAATGAGTGTGGGTCCCTTTTGGGATACCACGTACCATCATCTCCGATTGGGACAGGAGGTTTCTCAAAACATTTTGGTCAACTCTCTGGTCATTGTTGGACACCAAGCTCACTAAATGCATTTCCTTCCACCCTCAAACCGATGGCCAAACATAGGTTGTCAATTGGATGGTTGTGCACATCCTGCACATGTATAACTCTAAGCATTTGTGTACATGCGATAAGATTTCTTCCTATGTTAAACACAACTACAACAAGGCTCTCCATAGCTCCACTGGCCATAGCCCCTTTCGGGTGGCGCCAAGATTCCAAACCTTGGGTCCCATTGATGTTGCACTACCTCTTGCAACAAAACAAACAATTTCTTCCCATGTTCATTCTAAGGCTGAAAAATCCACCATATTCATTGAGCGGATTCAACACATCCTCCAATAGATCCATGATATTTTGTAGAAATCCAATGCTAATTACAAGTAGCGCCATGATCAACACTGGGTACCGCACAAAATCCAGGTGGGAGACAAAGTCTGGTTACATTTGTAGAAAGAATGCCTTACATGGCCCCATCAAAATCTTTGTCCACTTTGGTATGGACCTTACACTATCGCCAAGGATGTGGGTGACAATTCTTTTGATCTCAACACTCCCCCTTTCCTTGGCTTGCACCTAATGTTTAATGTGGACCTCCTCTAGCCATGTTTTCCACCATTATTGGACACCTCACAGATCGCATAACAATTGACACCAACAGAGCTCAACCCTAACTGCATGGAACATGCATTGACTGATAAAATAGTGGGCACACAAGTCAAAGGCACTCGCCAACATAGGATCTAGCTTTATCAGGTTGTCAAGGCAGGGAAGCTCCTGCACCAAGGCAAGTGGCTCAACCAAAGCCAAATTTAGCAGAAATTTCCTCACCTGATGGGGGAACACAAAAAAATGGAGACCATTTCTTCCTAAGGGGGGAGGAATGATCCAGATGGATATTGGTGGCCACCCACCTATTCCAATTGGCTCCTTTTGATAATTTTAGTTCATCATGTTCTTCTGTAATTCTTTGTAATTGTGGGTTCTGAAATTCTAGGGCTATCTGAAGCCCTTCACATCTTCTAGGTGGATATTGGTGGTCATCCACCTAATCCAATTGGCTTAGTTTGGATTTTTTTATGTCAATACATCTTTTTGTACTTCGAGGGTTGTTTTGGGGCCCTAAACAGTGTTTTTTTGGCTTGCCATAGTAAAATTATAGAGGGAGTGAGATTTTTATGGAATAATGTGTATTTATTGAAAAGACCTTTCCAACGAGCTATCATGTGCCTAAAATGGAGGTCATATGAAAAAATTTTGACCCCAGAAAGTTGAGGTACCCACTTACCCATTGGGGCCCACACAACTTTTGGTGTTTCGTCTCCTAGGATTAGGTTTTTGGATGACTATGGTTTTGGAATTCATGAGTAATGTTGAAAAGGAATCTAGAACCTCATTGTAATCATTCTTCTCAGATAGATGCACATAACAACCACATCTCTTCTGAGAGATAGCTACCACCATTCGAGCAAGTTGTTTTCAGTTCTACAATTTTACAGTTCCAGCCTATTTAATTTATTCAATAGGAGTTATTGTTCAGTCAATATTTGTTGTTGTTCTTCGTATATCTGTGTCATTGTATTTAGCCTGTTATTCATTTCGTTCCACTCATAAATTTGTATCACGATTTATCCTATTTGCTCTTCTCTCTAACCTGTACTGATCTCTAAATGAAAGTCCTTTTACACCTATCCAAGATCTCATTGAATCACAATCCTTTGTGACTCAATCACTTGAGAAAAATTATTTATTTGTGTTGAAAAGCATCTTTCTCCTTCACCCTTATAGCCTTGCTTTTATAATATTGAGTTATGACCTAACCCTAATATCCAAAGTTATTAACAATTGATATTAGATCTCGCCTCAATTAAGATCAATGACTAATATTTAATTCACTAATGCTAATAAATTTATCATTTCATTAAATCTATCCCAATTAATAAATAAAAACACTTTACTTTAATAATTCCTCTACTTAAAGTAAATTACTAAGGTATAAGGACTTGTATGACTTTCACACTTCTAGACACTTAGACCTATGAGGAAGTACTTGTCTGATGCTACAAACATCAACAATATTTGTAAATGGTGAATTAAATAGAATGAGAGTTAGAGGTGTGGCTCTAAACATTTGTTGTTTTTTCTCGGTTAAGGGTTTCGAGTGTAAATTTATGAGTACTGTGTGTGATTTCTATTGTTTTTGTTTTTGTTTTATAAAGAATTTGTATGTCATTGCTATAATGTAAAGGTTTAAAAACTACATAAGTATCAGAAATTAATCCATAAAAGGAGTAGGAATTAATAATTTCAACACTCCTCCTTAACAAGTACTTGTCTTAATCTATGTGAATTCAGGTCTTCAAGAATTAATAATTTCAACACTCCTCCTTAACGAGTACTTGTCTTAATCTCTATGAAGTCAGGTCTTCATAATCATCTTTCACTAGTCCTATGCATCAAATTCATCACCACAAATTGAAACCACTCCTAATCAACAAATTCTATACCTGGTCCAACTTGTCACTTACTTATTTATACCTTGATCATGTAGACATCATCAAATTTTCAATGTCCATATAAAGTAACAACCATCCATTGGAATACATGGGTACTTGATCAATGTGACTATGGGTACCTGATCAGTGTGACTATGGGTCTTGTATTGTGTCCTTCAGGGACATGGTTCATTGAACTCTTTGATGAACGCTCTTTATATGTACAAAAAACATCAAGTTTATAATCTATCACATCTCTTAGAGTCTACAACCAACATGATTCATTCACAGATAATTCAATCAACATACAAACCACCCCTCCAAGCACTAATAAATCACTAATATAGGTATTAACCTATACTTAATAGGTTATCCAATCATCAAATACACATGGAAAAGGGGTATGCATGCTTACTTAGGAATTATAGTGATATGTCCTTTACATATTATTACATAGATAAACGTAGATGCTTCAACTCATGTAGACTTCATGCATAAGCATTAATACATTCATAATTACCATTGTAATACTTCTTCCAAGTACAAACTCTAGGGAAAAATCAGAAATTTTATATGTTAAAGGACCAATGCATAGGGTATACATAGAACATGCTAGAATTTATACAAATATTGTGCATGATTCAAATTTCCATATGATCATTGTTTTTCTTAAAGACAACAAATAAGTTTTACCTTTTTTTTCCATCACCAACTGATTTCCACTACTACCATTAGAACTGTCCTCTCCATGTTTTTGAAAAAGACTCCAAAAATTCTATGTTGCATACAAAACAACATATATGTCCCCCCTTTTATAATCTCATCGTTCCAACTCAAAATTAAGTCGACCATCAACACTTGTCATCTCCAATGAGAAAATGCAACTTAAACTACTACAATACCCAACCAATGGGTATTCATTGAGGCAACTTGATTCCATCCCTCATTTCTCAACCAAGGTGTCCATGCTCCCCCATTAATATTCACCTTAAATATCATCATGTTGAACAACATATCGATTGGGAACCAATTATACCTTTATGTTGAACAATAATACCACATATATTGACTTGGAACTTGTTGTACTTCAAGGCCTAACATAAACCTAACTATAAGGATTGAACAACTGACCTTCCTATGGACATATTTCCATCTACTAAGACACCTAAGTTTCATGCCATGGTTCTCACCAATGCTCAAGAAAACTAGTCTAAATACGAGATGTATCTGAGTCAATCATACACTCTTAAAGCCTATGAATTTGAGGTCTTATGGTGTCATCTTCATCAAACAACATTTCATCAAAAATTAAACTAGAGGATACAAAGCATCTCTCTATATTTTTCTTTTGGCTACAACAAACCTCATCAAGAAAATTTAGGAATAACTTTTACATCACATAGTGTTGTCACATAGCTAAAATAATCAACAAGAGGTAATTCTCTACAATAACCAATCATACCTTTGGGTTGAACACTAATACCACATACATTGACTTGGAACTCATTGTACTCTAAGGCCTAACATCAACCTAACTATAAGGATTAAACAACTAGTCATTCTATGTACATATTTCCATCTAATGAGAAATCTAGGTGACAAACCATGATGCTCACCAATGCTCTAGAAAAATAGTCTAACTAATCCAGACAATCCTACACTCTCAAAGCCTCCCAAGTTGAGATCTTATAATTCCATCTTCATCAAGCAACTTTTCATTAAAAAAACAATCTAAAAGAGACAAAACATCTACCATCTAGCTATATTTTTCTTTAGCTACAACACACCTCATCAAGAAAATTTAGGAATAAATTTTACATCACATGGTGTTGCCACACATATCTAAGAGGTAATGCTCTACACATGCACATGTATAAACCTAGAGTACACACATGGCACTTGATCCAAAAATGGATAGATCCTATACAACACTTGATTTGAAAATGTCACTAAGTTCAACACCACTTTATTATTCAAAGATATTTTATTGACAATGCTTATAGCATGGAAGTGATTTATATTACTCAAACAAACACTTTAACTAATGATCATAACTTTCATAATCCATATTACACAAGCAAATGCATAATCATTTTATTAATGCTCAAATGCTTCAAGTACAATAAAAGGAATTTACAATACAAGAACTAAATACGCCTTTCAAATATTCTACTCTGACGTAGAAAAGGACATCACCCTTGCATTCCTCTTGAAAAAATTGAGTAAAGTAAGTATAAATTCAACTATATTCTTCTTAGTGTCCCGGAATCCCTTTGGAACGCACAATAATACAATGAACTTTTGTTTATTTTCTCAAATGTAGAAACAGAGTGCATTGTTGAATTCCTGGTGAAAAATTGTGCAAAATTGATATAAAATAATTGAAATTTCGTCAAGGTTTCATTTGGAATGCTTTACGTTGAGCCTCATATGCATTGTACCCTCGACACACATTACACGACCAAAATATCTGCATAAATTGTGTCTTTTTCCTTGGGTTGTGCGCCATTATATAAGTGCCCCTTCTAAACAAATTCCTGAAATCTGTGGCATATAGGTTGGTTAGTTCCAAACTATATGCTTCCCCACACCATCATTTAATTAAAAATATAGTGGTTCATTTTAACAAACCTTATCCATTTTCACCATACTCCATTTGACTTGTCATTTTCACCATGGAAAGATAAAGATGAGCTCTTTGCAATGATGTCCTTTCATCGAAATTTTGAGATAGTTGATTTTTTGGATTTTCTAACCCTTTTTGGATCCCTATGAGCATTCCATATCCTCCCAAAAATCTGTGAGATTTCCCTGATCCTCCTGGATCAACACTTCTACACAATGGATCAACACTTCTACACAATAGTAGTCATTGGATGCTTTTAAAATCTACATTTATGCTTCAAGATTTATTTTTCAACAATACACAACTTATCTGTTACTCCATGATTGCTCCTTACAATTCACCATCCATTAGACACACTGCAGCTTGGATGATCAAGTCTCCATTTCAATAACTCTCAACTCACACACTTCAACAATATGCAAACAACACTCAATGAAACAAGCAACAATTTCTATCAACAGAAAAATCTATTGCCCAAATATCATTCTGTGAACATACATAGAATTCTAGTAGTGACTCGAGTAGTCTTGCCAAGCATATCTCGTACAATGGTTTTTCACTTTGACACACAAGAAAAACAACAATAGCAGAGATGAAATCAGAACACCACTTCAAAATCGAGCGCTACCAGTTGATCGCTTCACCATTGGAATGCACAACCATGGCCTATTGACACCACGGTGGTATAATTAGATTCTCACAATAACTTTCTCTTTAGTAGAGTATGAGAATTGAGCTAATGACAATTGAGTTTTTTAATGAGCATGTCCAACTCACTCCACTTCATAAGCTTCCAGTTCTATGAAATCTCTCTGCAAAACTTGGAGAGCTCTTTGGCCAATTTAGCGTTGATTCAACGTTGGGAAAAATGTCCTTCAATAAAGAATTATCAGTTGAATGACAAGAAGGCTCTGTAATTTTCCTTGTGATGGTTCGATTCAAAAATTCTAGATTAACTGTGCACCTGCCAATCTTCCCAAGAAACATTCAATATAAGGCCTCATTGATAAACTAAGGAATGAGGCCTAGGGATTTTTCCATGCATTCACCAAATGGTGTATCACATCAAACTATTGGACGATACCATCACAAACAAAATCTATTGTCTAAGGCAATGCCAAGAAAATTACTACTTTGACTTACAGTAATCTTATATTTACAAGGATCTGCAACACTTTGTTTTGGTACCATATAAAAAAAAGGTGGAAATATGTTTATTAAAAAAATGTGAAAGAGGATATGATTTCCACATCAAAGTTTATAATTAATTTTTAACAAAGTAATAATAAAAATATAAATATAGAAAAAAATGTTTCAGGATAAATATTTTATCTAGTCATATTTACAACTTGTAAACAGAGTATCTCAACCCCTAGTTAAATTGTCATATCCAATTAAGATTTAACCTCATAAATTTAGAAGAAAAATAATAATCAATATATATTAGCGAATTCTACATCACAACCATCATTCTATTAGTAAAGATTAGTTTAGAATACAAGTAAAAATTAATAATGTGAACACATTTTTTTAAGGTAGCAAAACCTATCATAATTTAGTGGTCAATTGGAAATCATGCCTTGGTTCTATCTGTCAATGTAGATAAACTTCCACTCTTAGCCAGATGTTTTTGGGTCTTAGGACATTAACCTATTTCCTTGTTTTCAAGGAACTTCCACTCTTAGCCAGATGTTTCTAGGTCTTGGTTCATTAATCTATTTCCTTATTTTCGAGGAAGAAGAGCACTTAACCAATTAGAAGTATTTTTAGGTCTTACTCTATAACTTAGAGTGAGGATGTTGGACGTTTGGGATGACCCTGGTTTTGATCTCAAAGGTTTCCAACAAAAACCTCAAACTATTGACCCTCCTGGTAAACTAGAAGGAAACACTGCGCACAAAGTGCACACCGCAGTCTCACCTGTGATAGATTATGGGGGACTGTAGGACTCAGATTTATGCATTCATGGAAGGGGTTGGGAATGTGATGTATGTCTTCTTTGTATGCATCATATTTATTACTCATTCATCCAGATCTATTATTCATTCATCAAGGAAACCATGCATGCATGTTGCGCACTGTAATAATCTAAGCTAAACATCCATTATTTAATTGATAAATATAATAAAAAATAAATAACCATTCACACTCATTAACATTTCATAGTTATCGTGGTTCACCACCCAGGTCCCACAAAGATTTGGTTGTTTTTCTCTTTTATTCATTATTTTTCAAAGACAATGATGCGTACATTACATTCTCCATAATTAGAACCAAAAACTATGACAAGTTCAATCTGTGAGGAAGACTAGACCACTCCAGGCTCCACATCCTGTGACCTAACCCTCACAAACCCACTCTTGTCCTAATCGATCACTCATTAACCCTTTTTTCCTACTCCCTATCTCCTTAACCAACCTCTACTAGATCTCCTAGGCCTTTATTTATACTACTCTATTGACTCATAGCCATCACAATCATATAAAAAACCCTAAACATAACATGGCTAGGTTTTTCCACATGTGCGCCATGCTACTTGTCCTCTGTCTTTGGCATGTTGATTTTCCTCCATCTTCGGCATGATGCTTTTCTTCAATATCCGGCGTGCACTCCAAAATTGAATTTTCTCCCCAAAATAGGCCTACACCAATAGGCCCCAAACACTGACATGTGTCTCATCCCGAGCCACTCAGGTGGTGTGTTCTCCCTGCACAACCTTCTCCAAATTGTGGAACTTTCCTGCTAGTTCCTCCACTTTTTCTTTTACTTGCATAGATTTCTATGTTAGCACCTCGACCATCTATGCTATAATATGTTCGTTCAATAACTTTGTACTCTTTGTATGATCCTATTCCATCCTTCTCTTTTATGCCTCCGGTTCTGCAATTATTTGTGTTTCTTTCTCTTGGAGTGGCTCCGATTGAGCCTGACTTACCTATTTATTTGTATGCATAGTATTTAGTTCCATCTACAGGTTGTTCATCTCTTTCATTCCTTTAAAATTTTTGGTGATGCTCATTTTCTTCTGTCGATGCTTCAAATCCTACATTGCAACATTTACTTGTTCTTCTCATTGATCCAACTATTGGACCTTCTTGTCTTCCTCAAGACTAGTCCATATTTGTACAATCCCGTCAAAGAGTTCTATGACTTCCTTGGATTCCCATGCAATCATACTTGTTTGTAGTGTTTCCTGCTATTCTCTCTCGGTTGTGACCTCAGGAGGGGTTGTAGGTGTAAGTTTTTCCTTTAGTTCATCTATCTTCTTCCTATACCCCTCAATTGTCTGTGCGATGATTTGTATTTGTTCTTTGACACTACCATCTGGTGCCTGTGCATTTTCTATAATCATTTTGAATAATTCCTGTAGTTTCTTTTCTAGGTTATCAATGCACTTCTTCTCTTCCTGCTTCTCCATATAGACTTGTGTATTGTCAGCTGTAGAATTTACTTAACATCCTTGGAGACTTCCAGTTCAATCACATCAGCCCTGGCCCATGACTATACCTCATGTGTGACACTGAACTGCAATCTATACAATGATTTTGTTGGTATTTTTGCTAAAACCAACTCCAATTGTTCCAAGTCTTTCAACAACTTTTACACTAATTCATCCTCTATCTATAGGATGTCCTTTTTAATGATAAAATTTGGACTCTTTTGTGCTATGATTTGTATTGTTTCTTCATCGTTGTGTCTGGTTTTGTCATCTTCCTCTATCGATCGTTGCATCGGTACCTCTCCTTTATCTTGTGTCTGTGTTGCTTGTATCCATTCCAGGACCTATCTAACCTCCATCAATTTATGCATAATTTTATCCCTTTGGTTCTCGACCTCCTCATATACTTCATCCGTTCAGTATTGAACTCTATATGCTACCAACTCTATGTCATCCTCGGTAATTGTGTATTCCGAGATGTTCTTATGTGCCTTGAATTTCTTTCCCGACCCCCATGTTTGTATGACCGATCTTTTGTATGGACATGCATCTATTGGGACTGTCATTGTAATATAACAGATATAAAAAGTATGCAGAATAGAAATAAAATGCTATAAATGGCAGAATAACAGTAATATAACCAGCATAATCTCCACAGTAACACATAAATGATATAAGAACAACAAAAAAAATAACACTTTGATTCAGAAAGCAATGTTCACGGGCCTCTTCGAGGGGGCAACCTCCAGTCGAGCAATTCTCTGTTACAATAATCTCCAAGATAAGGTTTTCATACCCTCGACCCTTATTTACACTAAATATGTCTATTAAGAGAAGCATCTAGAGGAAGATCCTTCTAGAAGCGAAAGCTTCTATTAGGTCTTCTTACATCTGCCTTTTTCTATTTTATTGAAAGGCCTTATTAATATTGAACTTTATTACATCCGAATATATTGATCTACCTATGTGTAGGCTAGGACCCTAACAATCATCATAGGAGTTTATTGTTCTATCATGTCCCCCCTACTTTTTCTTCCTACACGAGGACATTGTCCTTCTTACCTGTCTGCCCATTTGTATTTAGTGCAGTGTCCTTTTTCTGTGTCGTTGGCTTAGGATGTGGCTTCTTCTTCTGAGGTATTTTCTTTGTTGATGCACTTCTTCATGTTTCTTTAGTGCCTTGCATCACCATTATTATGTCTCCTAAAGATGTCTGCGATGGGCCTGCTTCAATTTCCTTGTTCGTGGGTAGCTCTTTGGTTATACCTGGGACTTTCCATTCATCCTCACAGTCCTTGATCACCCAATCTACTTCTTCTGTGTTGACGCAGTATCAAAGTTGCAACCACTCTTTTTTTGGATCCATGTGTGTCTGGATCCTCATATTGTGTCTTTTGGATTTGAACTTGTCTATCCCTTGGTACTGCATGACCACCTTCAGAGTTATCCTCTAGATACTAGTTATATTCTCTTTCATTTCATTCAGGTACGTTGAGAAGATTCTATAATTCTCGCTTCTCCATTTAGGGTACAAAATGTTCCTTAAGGTCGTATACTGTGATACGTGGCCTTTTCCCACTCTTTCAAATAAGTGTGAATAGGTACGTTCCCCCCATCCTACCAGTGCTATTGACACTATCAACCATGAGTAGTGGAATTTGGTCCCCAAGTCCTGCATGTCTTTGCAGTCATCGAGGAACAAATTTAGCAAGTATGGAGCCCAGCTTAACATGGTGCCTTTTGTGCACTGCACTATTGCTGCTACCACTCCTTTGGGGACCTCCTCCTTGCGACCTTTCAGAAGGAGTTTGCATGCCATTAATTTTGTTTCCAGCCTGGTTGTTGGGTCACTAATCCTCTTAATGATTATTGCTCATGACCCTCTATTTGTCCCATAGGTGTTTTTCATTTCCTCCATGAGTTCCTTCTCCTTTTTTTTATCATCCAAGTATTTTGCAGGCTTCTCGCCATATGATGGAAGTCCTGTGATAAAGGAAATTATCTCCACATAAATGGACACCATCTTGTCCATCCACAAAAATCCCCCATGGAGAACCGCGAATAACTACTTGACGCATTTGTTGACATCTTTCCCTCTATCGAAGTGGGGAATCTCGAGAAAATTCATTATACTTGTGCTGTACAACCATGTTATCCATTGCTTTGGCTGCAAAATTGATTCTCCTAGTGGCCATGTTCTCAGGATTTCCATTTAAACATGTTTCGTGAATTCTGGGAATTTTTCAGTGTCAGACACATCATGGTATGCATATCTCAGTCTATCTACGCATCCAAGCAATCCTGCAGTGGCTTGTACCCCCTCTGGAATGCATGGTAATACTATGGGTACCTTGGGATGCTTGTGTGAGGATCTCTAAATGGGTTGTTTCCCTTTCTTCTTTGTTGGCATGCTAGATGTCCCAGCCTCTTGTTCCCCTTCTTCCATGCCACACTCCGACTATCATGTTATATCCTCAATTTTTACCTCTTATTCTCACACGGGCCCTACCAGTGGCTATGAACCTGGCCCCCTTGGATTCTGTTCTCTCAATATCAACACCATTAGTTTGGTGGGATACTTCGACCCTGGGTTGTTTCCTTGGGGTTTGTGACACAAAAGGGTTTTGTTCCTCCGCACTACTCTGCAGAACAATATCCATCCTTACTGTCGCAGGAGCTTACTACTCCTCCACCATTGTCATGCTCACTGGTTCGTCCTGTGGTGAAGGAATGGCATCGATATCGACCACTCCCTCCGGATGTCTATGAACTTGTCCCTACAATATAGGTTCCTATGGTGACCTGGTGTTGCTTTGGTTTTTTCTTTCCACTTTGCTCGGTGCTATGCTTTTTGGTGGTGCCATCCTACGTAAATATTCCCACTGCTGCTAAAATCTTCCTGCTAATGTCTTCACAATATCTTTTTCACTACTTGTCTTGTGCTCCTTAACTCTGCCCATGCTCAAATTCACAATGAGGGTTGTGTGGCATGCTTTCTAGTTATATAAGTTCTCTCGTAAATGTTGTAAATATTCTCCAAGATGCTTCCTTTACTGTCATAAATGTTCTAAAGCTTCTTTGGCACACTTCCTTAATTTTCATAAATGCTCGACTCGCGCATTATTTTTCCGATGACTAGGATTTATTTTTCGACCATTTTCCCTTTTCCTAGTGCACTGCAAATTTCTGCGGTGATTCTTCCTCGATGCAATGTGTTTTCTTTATGTCATTTATATCCTACGTGAAGTATCATCGGTTCTTGTCACCCAATTTTTTTGTCTGTTGCACGCTACTTTTTCCAGTTTTCTGTCATCCAACTAACTTCCTACTCTTTTGACTTTTTCTTCTTTTTCTACTTTTTATTTCTTTTTGTAATTTTTATTTCCTAACTTATTCTATAGTACACTATACATAAGGATTCCTCACTGCACTACAACTACTAAGAGTTAGTAGGGAAACTGTGCCTATACAGTTTCAACCAACTACCATTCACTAGACCCGACATTTATTTTCCTGTCAAGTCCTTTAGCTGCATAGATCCTCCATCTGTGATATACTTCACTTCATATGGCCCTAGCCAATGCATTCTTAACTTACCTGGATGTTGAAAATATTTGTTTTCATAGAGGAGAACTAGATCTCCCTCTTTAAAGATCTTCTTCTTTATGTGTCTGTCATGCCAGGATTTGTCCCTTTATTTATGCACCTCTTGGTGGAATCCTTCTAGAATTTTGTCTTCTTCAAGTTCCATAAGTTGACTTAACCTTTCTTGTACTACACCTCTTTCTGTCATATTCGTGATTGCTGCAACATGCAAACTAGGTACCAAAATTCTAATGGAACCACTACTTCTTGTCCATACACCAATCAAAATGGTGTCTTCCCTATCAATTTCTTACATGTAGTCCTGTATGCCCATAATACTGCTAGTATTTTTAAATCCCAATAATCTATGTTAACATTACAAATCTTTTTCAAGGAATTCTCCAAAATCTTGTTGAGAGATTCTACTATCCCATTGGCCTGAGGATGATATGGTGTACTCTTCTAGTGATAGAGTTCAAATTCCTCATTCATAGTCTAGATTGTACTATTAATAAAATGTGTTCCTTGGTCACTCATCAAAATCCTGGGACATCTGAATCTTTTAATCACCTACTCAAATAAGAATTGTGATGTTGTCTCTATGCTGCAATCCTTGGCTGGTGTTGCTTCTACCCATGTGGTTAAATACTCTATCATGGTAATGATGTATCTTTCTCCTGACCTTCTTGCTAGTTTATTAATAGGTCCTACACAATCTATTGTCCACTTTTCAAATACCCGAAGATTTACTTGGGGCCTTAGGGGCATCTCATCCTTCATGTTGGATTTTCCAATTCTCTGACAGACATCATGGTTCTAAAAATATTCGTTTGCATCCTTATGAATCGTTGGCCACCATAAACCTACATGCAATACCTTCTACGTGGTAGACTTTCCACCATAGTGTCCTGTAACTATACCTTCATGAGATTCTGTTAGAACAATGGGTCGTTCATGCTCCATCACATACCTTCTCAATATGTTGTATACTCCCAACTTGTATAAATGACCTGTAATCAATTGATAGTCTGCAACTCTAACTACCAGGTTTTTCTTGTGCATGGTACTAAAATCCTTTGGTGCAACTCTTGTGTGCAAGAATTCAATGATATCAACAAAGTACTCATCTACTATTTGTACTGAAACTAACTGTGCATCAGGGATGTTTTCTTCTAAGTTAGTAGGCTCTTCTCCATTGGTTATTCTTGATAAGTGATTTTTTCCTGCATTCAGTTTCACTGGTTTAACTATTACTTAAAAATCAAACTCCTAAAACAATAATAACATCTACAGATCCTCCCCCCCAACACTCGCTTGTTGACTAAATATCTGAGGGCAGAATGATTTGTGAACATTTTAAAGTTCTATCCCAATAAGTAGTGTCTAAATTTCTATACTTCATACACAATGGATAGACCTTCTCTTTTTGTTGTGTTGTAATTCTTCTTCGAGTCTGATAACTTCCTACTTGCAAAGGCTATAGGGTGATCTAGATCACCTTCTCCTAGTTGTGCCAAAATTTCTCCAAATGCTATTGTTGATGCATCTACATGCACATGAAATGTTTTTTCCCAATCTGGAAACACTAAAATAGGTCATTTCACCATCTTCTCCTTCAAAGTATCCAATCTCTACTGAAAATCCTCGTTCCACTAAAATTTGGTGTCCTTCTTCAACAAATTTTCCATCGGCATCATAATCTGTGCATACCCCTTGATAAACTTCCCGTAGTACCATGTATGTCCAAGAGTGGCTCTTAACTGGCACACTGAATTTGGTGGTGGTAAGTTCACAATTACAACAATCATAGTAGGGTCAACTAGTAAACCTTGTCTGCATACCACATGTCCTAACAGTATCCCAAAAGGTGCGCTGAAGATAGATTTCTTGATGTTCAATGAGATCTGACATTGCCTACACCTATCCAACATTAGTATTAATACTTCTACATGATCTTTCAATAGACTAAAAATAGTCCAGTGATCCAAATATACTTGTAAGAACTTATGTTTTTAATCCTTAAAAGCAACTACTACCACCCTTGAAAAGATAGCTAGTGCATTCTTTAGTCCAAAGGGAATAATGATATACTGATAGGATCCCCATTTTGTAGAAAATGTAGACTTATGCCTATCCTATGGAGCTATTTTAATCTGATTATAACCTAATAATCCATCTGTGAAGGAATATGCTTCCTAGCCTCCCACATTCTCTATAACCTCATCTGTAAAAGGGGCAGGGAATGGATCATGCAAGAAAACATCATTCAATTTCCTTAGATCTACCCAAATTCTTATTCCCCCTTGTTTTTTCTCCTGGACCATGGCTGACCTAGGTTCTGATCTTAAAGGTCTCCAACAAAACCCTCAAACTATCATCCCTCCTGGTAAACCAGAAGGCAACACCGTGCACAGAGTGCACAACGCATTCTTACCCAAGATAGCTTATGGGGGACTGCTGGACTCATATTTCTGCAGTCATGGAATGGGTTGGGAATGTGACATATGTCTACTTCATATGCATCATATTTATTACTCATTCATCTAGATCTATTATTCATTCATTAAGGAAACAATGCATGCATGGTGCGTGTTGTAATAATCTAAGCTAAACATCCATTATTTAACTGATAAATAGAAGAAACAATAAATTAACCATTCACACCCATTAAAAAAACATGGTTACNAACACCGTGCACAGAGTGCACAACGCATTCTTACCCAAGATAGCTTATGGGGGACTGCTGGACTCATATTTCTGCAGTCATGGAATGGGTTGGGAATGTGACATATGTCTACTTCATATGCATCATATTTATTACTCATTCATCTAGATCTATTATTCATTCATTAAGGAAACAATGCATGCATGGTGCGTGTTGTAATAATCTAAGCTAAACATCCATTATTTAACTGATAAATAGAAGAAACAATAAATTAACCATTCACACCCATTAAAAAAACATGGTTAC
>SNQJ01S0024664.1:79744-93766 GCA_010110895.2 Picea sitchensis | reverse complement strand
AGAGACAGCACTTAGGCATAGTCAGTGCTGTTGATTGTAACTGTTGAGTCTAAGAGGGAGTGTTAAATATATTGTACCCTCAACAGTACGACCGTACACTGCCAGCTGTACTGGACAGTTGTACTTTCTATTTTCGTCATGCTTGAGCATATATAACTCAACCATCTTACATTGTAATGACATCTTCTGAGTTCCGTACTTCTTTATACATTTCAATATACCGTTCTATTCTTTCTCTTGCATCTCTCTTTGCTTCACAATTTATCAAGGTTTCGGTGAAAATCCTTTAATTTCCTTTAGTTTGTTTGAGATCTATTACTTTCTGGGAAGATTGAAGATTAAGAACTACTTAGATAAATATTTTGTGGGTTTGGGATCTGTTCTAACTTCATTTTTTTAGTTTCTCTCTCATTTGGAAGAGGATTAATCCCATCCATTTTCAATCGTTAATGGTTTTACTGTCCTGGTTTTTAATAATTAACAGGTAACGAAATTCAAATGTGGAGGATTTGTGTTAGGGCTGGCCATAAACCACTGCATGTTCGACGGGCTGGCAGCAATGGAATTCGTAAACTCGTGGTCCGAAACAGCACGAGGGCTGCCACTATCAGTCCCACCCTACATGGATAGATCAATACTTCGAGCCCGCTTCCCTCCAAGAATCGAGTATCCCCACAGCGAATTCTCCGGAATAGACAACGTATCGAACCTCGTGGATATCTCGTGACGAGGGTCTGTCCGACAATTCCTTCTGCTTCGGCCCAGAAAGACTTGACCGACTGAAAAAGCAAGCAATGGAAGATGGAATTATGGCCCGTTGCACCACTTTCGAAGCTCTCTCGACGCACGTATGGAGATGTCGTAGCAAGGCTCTGAAGATGGAAACGAAGCTTCTCTTTGCAGTGGACGGGCGGAACAGATTCGAACCGTCGCTGCCCAAGGGATACTTTGGAAACGGGATTGTTTATGCCCATTGCTTGTCCACGGCAAGAGATCTGGCAGAGAAGCCTCTGTCGTTGGGCTGGTCCAAAAGGCCATAGCCATGACGACAGACAAATATACGAGGTCGGCCATCGATTACATCGAAGTGAATAGTGTAAGGCCTTCGCTTACTGCAACGCTTGTGATAACCACATGGACACGTCTGTCCTTCTATACTGCGAATTTCGGATTGGGGGAGCCCTTGCAGACGGGGCCAGTCAATCCTCCTGAGAGAGAAGTTGTGTTGTTTCTGTTGCATGGCAAGGAATGAAAGAGCATCAACGCTCTCCTCGGTCTTCCTTCTCGTGCCATGCAAAGATTCGAAGAATAGATACATTCTTGATTATGCTGCCCAAGTGCACTTGCTGTAAAAAGAAACTAGCCAGCCTAAAAATGGTGAAAATCCATCTGATTAATAATGGCTGTTGAACAGTAATTTAGATCAGTTACGGATTCTTCTAGATCTAAAACTCCATCTGATTAATAATTGCTGTTAAATAGTAATTTTCATCAGTTATTGATTCCCCTAGATTTTAAAAAATAGTGGTTAAAAACTGCATACTATATGCTACTTGGATTGGATTGCTTGTGCTATTACATAGCAGCACTTGAAACTTTTTATGTAAACATAGCAGCACTAGGCTTTTTATGTAATAATGTTTTCTCTTTTAGCAATTTTAGTTTTCTCATGAGGAAGGCATTACCGTTATATTGTTTATGGTTTATGATTCAATTTAATTGTTCGAGTATGCACGTTTATACAATTAGTCATATAATATTAGAGAGTTCTGGATTAAAATTGTATGTGAAATTTTTAAAACTTCATATACAATTTTGATTCAAAAATCTTATTAACAATTTCATTGTTTTTTCTAAAAAAACATTTTCATTATAACTTAATTTAGTTATCATTTAATAATGAAGAAAATATGTTTTTGTTTTGGAAAAATATTTTTATAAATTAATCACTTAAATAATTAAATTAAATAATTTGAAAAATGTAGCAAAAGCACAAAGAGACCCTCTCTCACAGTGATAAAAAAAACCCTCTCACACAATGATTAAAGAGCATACAATTAATCAAAATTATGCACAGGGTTTTTTAGATGGGACTTGTCAAGGAACTCTAGGTTCAGGTGGAATAGGTGTTATACTATATCTCAACCAATACCATTACTTCTTACTTAAATATGAATGTGGGAGACGGTGATTATTTCAAATTGCTTATAGATTGGTATAATAATTAATGCATATTCTGAAATCTTGTTCTTGCACTTTTACATGACAATAGACTTGTTGAATGTAACAACTTATTGTTCTTGCACCTTTACATGAAAACAAAAATTGTTGAATGTAATCATCTAAATTGATAATTTATTTATCATAGTTGTTAAATTAAATTTAATTAATTATTAAATAAATTCATTGAGTCTTTTATTATTTAAAAAAAGTAAGTGAAGTAATTAATGAGGGGATAAGGTAGTTGGGGAATTAGAAAATTAATGAAGGGATAAAATAGTTGGGGAATTGAATGAGAGGGGAGGATAAGGAAAAAAGCAAAGGATTTGGAGAAGAATTAATGAGGGGATAAAGTTGGAGAAGAATTAATGAGGGGATAAAGTAGTTGAGGAATTGGAGAGTTAATGAGGAGATAAAGTAGTTGGGGAATTGAATGAAAGGGGGACTTGGAGAAGGGTCTTATTTTGTTTTAGAAAATTCTGCAAATCATTCACGCGACTTGGAGAAGGGTCTTATTTTGTAAGAAAATTCTGCAAATCATTCACGCGACTTGGAGAAGGGTCTTATTTTGTAAGAAAATTCTGCAAATCATTCAGTAGGATATTAATTGTTGTTGAGAACTTTGGTCAGTTATTTCAATTATTTCAGTAAGATATTAAGAGATAATTATTATTTTATTGAGGTTTAGAAAATTCTGCAAATCATTCATTAGGATATTAATTGTTGTAGGATATTAATTGTTGTTGAGAACTTTGGTCAGTTATTTCAATTATTTCAGTAGGATATTAGGATATTAAGAGATAATTATTATTTTATTGAGATTTAGAAAATTCTTATTTCAATTATTTCAGTAGGATATTAAGAGATAATTATTATTTTATTGAGGTTTAGAAAATTCTGCAAATCATTCATTAGGATATTAATTGTTGTTGAGAACTTTGGGCAGTTATTTCAATTATTTCAGTAGGATATTAAGAGATAATTATTATTTTATTGAGGTTTGATAGGATATTAAGAGATAATTATTATTTTATTGAGGTCTGGAAAAATAAGTACTTACATCTTGTTTTCAAAACTGAAACCTAAACCTAAGTTTGACCACCTACATATCTTGTTTTCAAAACTGAAACCTAAGTTTGACCACCTACATAACTGTACAATCTCTTCCCAAATCCCTAACCTACAACCTAGATTACAAACCCTTATCTCAGAAATTCCCAAATCCCTAACCTACAACCTAGATTACAAACCCTTATCTCAGAAATTAGCTGCAAATTCTCAATCTATAAAACTCTTCAATTTCCCTTCAACCTAATGTAGGGTTAGATACCATGAAGCAAATATATTCATTTATTCACAGTTTATGTGAATCCAAGGATAAGACCCACAGGAAGCCTAAGCTCATGCACTACACGTCACATCACAGTTCAATAACCCAAGTGTGAGGCGCCGAGAGAGCCCAAGTGTGAGGCGTCGAGGGAGAAAGCCCAAGTGTGAGGTGTCAAGGGAGAGAGATAACAAGCTCCATGATATGCTCAACCTCTAGAAATCAAGCACACAAACAAATGGTTGTTGTCAGACGTCCCTAGCGGCATTTCTATAGAAGTAGGAGGAACCATTTTTGCACTTCACAAGTTCCCTCTGGTGTCCCGAAGTGGCAGGATCCGAAAACAGTTGGCAGATTCCAAAGATGGAAAATTCCATCTCCAAGAAATGCCAGGAGGAGTAGATGCCTTCGAACTGGCATCGAAGTTCTATTATGGCGTAAACCTGGAAATCACAGCCTTGAACGTGGCAATCCTCAGATGTGTTGCAAGATACCTTGAAATGGCGAAGGAAGCTTGGAATCACGTGCATAATCTTATCTCAACGAAATCGTTTGACAAAACCTCGCAGACTCTGTCACTGTTCTCCACAGCTGCGAGAACCTGTTGCCATTTGCAGAGGACCTCAAGGTTATCACTAGATGCATCGAGGGAATAACGAGGAGGAGAGCCTACAGGACACAAGCCACCAAGCCACGAGGAGATCCCACTGGGGACATAACTCCGGTGCCCAAGCTACCAAGCGCATAGGCCTGCAGGTGGAGTTTCTTTACAGTACGCCTCTGAGGAGGGAGAAGGCCACAAGGGGCGACGCATTCGAGCTATCAAGCTCACAAGAAGAGGCGGCCATGGCCCGACTACCATGGTTCAGCCCGCAAGCCCCGAAGGAGAAAAGAGAATGAGGTTGCTCATGTCGGCCATGGCTGTGCCTTTAGGTGACTGGCTAAGGAGCCATGAGACGCGCTCAAACCTGCTTAGAGGAGAAACGCTGAGTGAGAAAAAAAAAATATTAATGAACAAATGAGCCTCGAATGTGCGACCTAGGGTTTTGGAGTTAGTATTATGGGGAGGAGACTGACATATGGGTCTCATGCAAGGCCCAGTGCCCTTATTTTGAGGATGCAGGGTTTATTTTTATTATATATATTTGTTCTAATTTTACTCAATGGATTTCAAAATGTATTGGCCCAAGGCCCAATCTTCAACCATCATCGAAGCCACGACACCTAAACGCAATGAGTCACACTAGAAGCAGCGTTCACATGGGTCACAAGCGCCAAATCTCAAGGAGGAGCCCACGAGGTGGGTTAGTTGTGCACGACGCGTCCATGCGAAATGGGAGGGCCGGGCACGTTTCCACCCTCTACTACATAAACCCACCGTGGGTCTCAATGCTTTAACCAATTTCAAGCTCTAAACAATCGAATGTAAACTTTAAGAGTTAGAAATTGTATCCAAACTAGGATTTGAACATAAACATACATTAAGAAAAAAAAGATCCTAAAGTTTTGAAGGCCTTGTAAACTTTAAGAGTTGGAAATTGTATCCAAACTAGGATTTGAACATAAACATGCATTAAGGAAAAAAAATCCTAAAGTTTTGAAGGCCAATTGATAGGGGATATCCTTTGGAAGAAAAACCATCATTGAATGAAGCGTGAAAGCTTACAACTTTTAATTAATATCAAATGACATAGTTTTTCCATGTGAAAAATCTTAAGTGGATCATGGACCACGTTAACTTGGAAAATAAAATAGTTGTGAATGATCATCGTAGGTGCATTGCATCTTTCCAATTCGACAATTTGGATATGTATTATAAGTTTGCAAAGCCTAAAGTATCTTTGACCAGACAGACCATAGATTGGATGGAAGAGTTATGTAGATCAAAAATTTATCAAAAAGTATGAGTAAATGGTGGATCGAAGGAAAACAACTTAAGTCTCAACATTATGGAATTTATCCCTCCATTAGCTTGAGCGAATTGTATATTTAGGTCGTGGCCCTATTAAAAAGTTATTCATAGAGAAGGATGCCACCCACTTCAAGGAAGCCAAGTTCTCATCTTGAGTTTGTCATGTCTTCATACCTTTTTTACATCATTTGTGTTGATAATCCTTTTCCTGGGATGGGATGGGCTTGGAGCATATAAAAAAAATACTAGTACAAGTGTACAGCCAAGATTTGTGGGAACACAAATACAAGAAACAACATGAAAGAATTTGTGACCACGTCTTCACCTTGTTCTATGAATTGATACTCTAGAAACTAGCATCGATATTATCTAAAGAATCCATGCAAGTTATTAGCACAATAGGATATTGGTATGTGAATAAAGATACAACCTACCTTTAAGATCTATGAAGCAACCAAAGCTCCTCATATACTACCTAGATTTGTGCTAGACATTTGATGCTCAAAGAGGTGGCTTATTAGACCATTCTTCATGTTTTGAATGCTTCATTAATAAAGGATAAAAATAAACTATGTCGAACTTATCCTCTTCATTAATAAAGGATAAATAGAAACTATGCCCAAGTTATCTAATGAATATAGGGTTGTATGGGCTAAACAATTTTATCTTTGCAAGAGAAGAGGCCGAAGAAATCCTTGAGTACAAGTTTGCAAATGAAATTCTTAGAATACATGGTCTTGGTTTCCTTCCATGTAGCTCATATAAACATTGCTTGGCCATATGCTTGCCAAGAATGAGAAGAAGAATAGGTGAAGAAAATATCATTAATTTTCTTGAAAAGGTGCAAAATAGAATGAGACAACGTGATTAGAAAAAACAAGAAAAAAAGAGGAGGAGATGAAGAAAAAAAATACAATGAGGAGCTAAGCATAAAAACAAAAAACACTGAAGATCCATATCAAGCCATAGTAGAAGTAGACGCAAAGGAAGATGCAAAAGAAAATAGGAGCTTAAAAGAACTAGTGAAACGAGAAGCATAGACCAAAGATAAAGTAGAAGTTGAAAGAAAAATAGTAAAAGAAGCTGAGGGAGAGAAAGAAAATAAGACATTTGAGAAAGAGGTTGGAAAAATGTTAATAAATGAAGCCAAAGCCAAGGTTAAAGCTAAGGAAGAAGAAGAAAAAAAGTAAAGCAATTGAGCGAGAAGAAGCAAGGAGACTAGAAGTTGAAGAAGAGAAGAAAAACAAAGTTGAAGTAGATGTTGATGCTCAAAGAAAAATGATTGAGGAAGATCAAAGAAAGGAGAATGTAGTCGGGGATTCCTTGAGCAAGAGACCACGCGTCTTCTCCTTGGTACCCTTAAAATTAATCTGAGGGAGCGTGTATTGGGGCAAGTCCTAGAAGATAGTTGGTATTTAAAGGTTACTTCAACCCTCCAGAGTGGGAGGAAATTAGATCCAAAGTATGAAGGATATAGCCTGGAAGCATATGGATTATTAAGATGTTAGGGAAGGATGTACATCCCCGAAGGTGGGGATATTCGAAGAATCATACTCAAGGAAGCCCATAGAGCAATTTATTGTGCACATCGAGGTGTGAAGAAAATGTACGCAGACATGAAGAAGACTTTCTTCTAGGTAGGCATGAATCATGATGTAGTCCATTTCGTCGTCAAGTTGCTAGAGTGTCAACAAGTGAAGGCTAACCACCACCACCCGACAGGTCTCCTACAACCGCATAATGTTCCTATCTCCAAGTGGTAAGTCATTTCTATGGATTGTTTTGTGGGATTTCCACTCACATCGCATATACATCATGTCATTCTTGTGATAGTTGATAAGTTGACCAAGAGTGCTCATTTTATTCCAGTTAGAGACACTTATGATGTCATTTATGTGACATGTGTGTTTATAAGTGAGGTCATCTGTCTCCATGTGTTACCCATGAATATCATTTCACATAGGGACTCTCGATTCTCATCTAGGTTTTGGACAAGTTTGCATGCAACATTGGGAACTTAGTTGAAATTAAGCAAAACATATCATCTTGAAACAGATGGGAAAACGAAGATACTAAATTAGGTTATGGAAGTTGTGCTTAGGATGTATGTTATGGATAATTAAACCAATTGGGAGAAGTACCTACCTTTGGTAGAGTTCGTCTACAATAACAATTTTCATAGCCCCATTGGAATGCCACCCTATGAAGATCTGTATGGAAGGCCATGCAGGACACCAATGAGTTGGGAAAGGTTAGAAGACCAAGTGAAAGTTGGGTTAGAATTGATTCAAGAGATGGAGGAATAAGTGATTCATATTATGCATCGACTAAAGGAAGCACATGATAGACATAAAATTTATGTTGATGCACATAGGACTGACCGAAGTTATAAAGTCGGAGATCAAGTTTTAATTTGTATCAGGACTAATAAGAGTACCATTCGGTTCGGGAAGAGAAAAAAGTTGTCGCTTCGATTTATAGGACTATTCAAAATCCACGAGAGAATTGGAATCGTTGCCTATCGTCTCGTACTGCCAACCCACTTGCATAAAACTCATAATGTTTTTCATATATCTATTCTACGTCATTATGTGGCTGATGAATATCATAAACTGAAGTGGAAGGAATTGCAGGTATCAGACGCGGGAACCCTCATGGTCGAATCGTTACGCATATTGGACCGTAGGGTCCAACAACTCAGGCACCATCTTGTATACCAAGTTAAGGTCCAGTGAGACAAGTATAGCCTAGGATTTGCTACTTGGGAAGATGCATAGACCTTACTGTTAAATTATGAGTTTGATTTCTTATGCAGATTAATTCCTTTATTTTCTTCAACACTTTCATTCCAGCTTAATACACTTCAACAATACCAAATCATAACCGAATATAAATAACTATGTAGATAAGTAAGCATGCACATCAACAACACATATACCCTGGCGAAACCTTGTACAGGGAGAAAAACCTCAACAAACGATATTCCTTTATTGCATTAATAATGTGAGATCACTTGCAAATATCAACCATGAATGTTATGCTCTTAAAAAGCTTTCCAAGATGACTCTAATCTGACAAATACCTAAGAGACCTTGTTGAAATACACCTCTGATATGTTACCTCTATTGTTGATATACATCACTGATATGTTGTTGATATATGACTTTGATATGCAACCTCTATTGCTGATATACACCATTGATATGCTACTTTGGTATGTTGCCTCTTTATCACTGATATACTCCTCTATTGTTTCTCCCTTATCCTGCATATCAAAATTGTTTTGAATAGAGGGGTCGACCTCCATCTCGTCATTCAAGGAGTTTAACAAAGGAAGTGTTTGATGAGTATAGGCACTTTCTGCCTAAGAGCCATAGTTATCGAACTACAGACAAAGCAAAGTTCAATGGTAAAGAAGAAAACAAAATAAAACCACGAAGAATGACACCTCGCCTATGGAAGTTGGAATATATTAGAAATCGTCAAGGTACATAAATTATTTATGTATGACCTATTATATAAATATTTGGTTAATTTCATTAGTATTAATTTCTTTTTGTCCCATTAATTAGTGATAATTTCAATTTGTTGATGTTTCACAAATGTTGTTAAGGCACGAATGGACTTCCACGAGGAATGAAAAGTTACCTAATGCAATTTAGTAGATTTCCATACTACGAGCACCTACAAATAGTTCATTTGTTTGATACAATGCATATTGGAAAGAACATAACAAATTTTTTATGGAAAATATTAGATGGAAGGACTAACAAAGAGAGAATTGGAAAGATTTGTTGTGAAATCCGAGAAACTAATCACGCCTTGCAAAGTGTTATTATTAATTCTAATAGCGTTGGTCGTGAACAAAATACTAGTCTTCCTTGGTTATTGATGGAGCAAGAGAGCAATATTGTAAAAGAGGTCATTTGAAAAATTAGGTTTCTGATGGGGTTTTCGTCAAACATACAAAATATCTTAACTAAAAAAGGTGATTTTGGTGGGGTTAAAACACATGACTCACATAAATTCATTAGGGTAATTAGTAGGTTATAATATATTTTCTTATTGGTACACATTTTTTGGAAACAAATAATAATTATTTGTTTTTTGTTACAGTATGTTCTACCTTTATCTCTCCGAGACGAATTTGACAACAACATAAAACAAATTATTTATGTACTTGGCAAATACATGACTTAAGTATTGTTTTACAAGGAAAATTTACTTCTTATGTGATTTGTATTGGAACTTATTGACATGTTATCTTTTATATGCAAATTTATATTTGCCTTGATATTAATTTATTACATCGACATTTGTAGGTGTCTATCATCAAAAGAAATCCATAAAGAAGATATAAGGTATTGGAAGAGAGAAATTCCCTGACTAATGTGTCAAATGAAACAGTATCTACCTCCAACATTTTTGAATGCACAAGAACACTACCTCATACACCAAGTTGAGGAGATTGAATTATGTGGACTAGTACACACTAGGTCGATGTGGATGGTGGAGAGGCAGTTGAAGTCACTGAAGTCTTTTGTTAGACAAAGAGCACGTCTAGAGGGTTCTATGGTTGAGGGATATATGGTATATCAATGCATGGTGTATATTAGTCAATATCTACCTAAATTAGCAGAAAATATGAATTTGCCTCGCATTTGGCATCTTGACTCCATCAACAAATTTGAAGGGGAGGTCCTATTGGGCAAAGGTAAAATGAGGAATGTGAAAGGTTATTATTAGATGTTGACATAGATTTAATATATTACACATTTATTAAATTATTCGTTTATTAACAATAAATAATTAATGATATTAAATTGTTATGCTATCATATAGTTGCTCGCGAGTGGGATGCTTTACATTTATACATTGCAAACAACCTTGATTGGATGGAGCATTGTATAGAATATACTGAAGAATACTTCGGTAGGTTATCATGGGAAGGGGTGAGTAAGATGATTAAAACAATGCATCGTCATAGAGATCGATTTCTTGATCTTACACCAAGGAAAGTTGATTTAGCCTTTGGTTTAAAAGATAAACAGGCAAGTTAAATTTGTTACCCACATTTTCCTAGTTTTTTCCCAATTTTTCAATGTATTTGATTTGTTTAATTATTGAAATATATATTTAGTAAGTCCTATATGAGAATTATTAATTCACAATTTATTTTTTACTTGTTGTCCATGTTGCAGTTGAAACATCACAAGGCTATGTGGTATAATGGTCTTAAATTTCATATCAAAATGTTGGATGATAAGATGAAAACCTCAGATTGTGGGATAACTGCATTGTTTAAGGTCACCAACATTTCCTGTAGAAGTGACAGAAATCCGAAAGAAACTGAGAATAGGTACTATGGCCATTTGGAGGATATAATTGAGTGTGGTTTTAATTCCTTCAAAATAGTTTTGTTTGAGGTTAAATGGTACAGGCTACGGATGCATGAACGTGATCCTGAAAGAACTGTTATTGAGCATGATAATGGATTTACCATGGTTAATACAAGGGCATTTGAACCAGGTACAAATCCTTATGTTCTTCCAAGTCAATGTGAGCAAGTATTTTACTGAGAGGTACCTGGTAAAGCAGGTTGGTCATACGTTGTTAGATATCATCCAAGAGGAAGACCAGTAAAGTACAATCATGTAGTCGAGGATGAAGATAATAACGAGGAAGAAGATCATGATTATGAAGATCAGGAGTAGGTGGCTCATGTAGTCGATGTGTCAGACAAAGAAGTTGAAGAGGTTGATCATCCAAATGTAGGAGACGACAATCTCATTGACGATATTGATAACTATAGTAGCGAAAATGACGTTGATGATGATGTTGATAGGAATGAGCATTTCACCAATATCAATTATGAACCAGATCCCGATACAGATGTTGAACTAGATGAAGAAGAAGATGACTAATATTTAATTATTTAAAAGAAGAGGTATGTTTTTATATCTTTTATATGATCTTTATATGTTTTTAGTTTGTATAATATAGTATATGATACATGTTCTATATAATTTCAAATTAGGCAATATGGGTAAATTGAGAGTGATGTGAGGGGGGAGGGGGGGAAGGCATAATTAGAGCTTCCACCTTCACTTGGTTGCCCCTGTTTAGTAGAGAATGAACTATTCTCGAAACCAAGAGGAGCTTTGCGTGACTCCGCCTAATCATACCAATGATGTAGTTATGTCCTAGTCAAATCTCCATCTCGTAGAATGACATTTCTTTAGGGGAATAATAAAGAAGGGTTGATTTCCCCTTTCGCATTCGATCTTTTTAATTAATCCTTTTCCCTTATTTGACCTAGTCTACAACGGTTGATCAACTCTTCCTTGTATAAATTTTCAATGAATCATTTTCAAACTAATAGAAGAGGTATGTGCTAGCGGCATAATGTGCAAGTGTCAATCAACCTTTATCTAATCATAATTGTTCCATTTCAAGAAACTCTTTGTCTCATAGAATGGTATATTACTAGATTAGGAACAAGGAAGGGTTGGTCACAACTTATCGATTCATATTTCCAATTAATTGTTTTTGTTATTTTTCCTACTATGTAAGGGTTGATCGACCCTTACTTGTATAAATTTTCAATGAAGCCTTTCAAACTCATAAAAGAGGCTTCCACTAGGGAATAATGTGGAAGTGTCACCTAATTCTTCTTGATAAAATTTTGATATTCCAATACAGTCTACATCTCATTGAATGCTATATATTTAACGATAGAAGAATTAGGTCACTTATGATTAGGTGACTTATGTTGCCTAATCATACCAACGATGTACTTAGGAAAACTAATTCCAGACCACCAACGATGGTTTGAAGGAAGCGCCTTCATGGAATATGGTCTCTATAAATATAACAGTCTGATTAGGCATCGAGTATAAATGATTAAATTGATCCATGAAATTATGAATATTTTTTATGTTTCTTAGCTTATATGATTTGACTATAAATAATGTAACAATATTTCTTAATTTATTTGATTTAAATATGGATAATGCAATGATATTTCTTATGAACTATTTGTATTAAATCCAATGCAATTTGTGTTGATTTATTTATTAATAAATAAATAAATATTTGGAAATATTATTTAATTTTAAGTTATGGGGTGATATTGTCATGACATTATTTATAGTTTGGTTGGAAAAATGTTATTTAAAATGTATTTCAAAAGTCTATAGTGATATTGGTGGTAAAATTGTACCAACATATCAAAATTTCAACCCTAAAAAAGGTAGTTGGAGTGATAAACTAACCTTAAAATAGTGTTAGTTATAAGATTGATTTCAATGGTTTGTTTGCAATAGTATTGGATTTTTAGGCCATGGTTCAAAAAAGGTTCAACTTACCATACCCACTATACCCACTATCCCTTACGACCATTTACACAAGCAACCTTTGACACAGTACAACCCCTGAACAAAGAAATCCCTTAACATATCAATACAATTAACCATTATGACTGTGTGCACATTAGACTTCCTAACACTTATGATCATATTTAATATAATCATACCTAACCAATAAGACACTAGTATACCCCTTAACTATTATGACCACTCACATAATCACCCCTTAGTACACTATGACCCCAAACAAGATAACCCCTCAAAACTACACCAACCCTCTTACACAACCACCCCCGACACATTTTGACCCTGAAGTCACTAATCCTCCTCTAATCTCTTTGAAAAAATAAAAAAATATTGATATTTGTTGACCATAATGTACCAGTATTGATAATGTTGACTATATAAGACATTATCGATCACAGTTCTCCATATTAGCCACATTGACTCACCAAAACCTATCATGTTTTTCCCACAAAAATTGTGCCCACTTATCTACTATCTATTTAACCATTATCTAGATAATTCCATCACATACAAACCTACTAAACCAACAATCTTGATAAATGATTAACCCTACACCCTCCTTAACCATATGAACCAATTTTGGCAATTGTTGACCATGGTGGATGATAGTTGATCATGGTTCACTAGATTAATTGCATTAACCCACCAAAACCTAGGTCACGCACCCATGAACATTGTACCCAATTATCCATTAATCCATGATTGTGTGTCATGATAATCCCATTACTTACAAACCTCCTAATGCAATAATCCCTTTCACCCATCAACCATTGGCCCTCATTTACCATATTAACCACCATTTATCATGGTTTATCATCATTTACGATTGTCAATATAATTCACCATGGTGGACCATAGTTGATCCTAGTTCACCATATTAATCGCATTGACCCACCAAACCCCAGTCTCCTTTCCCATGAATTTCGTGCCCACTTATCCACTCATCACTAACCACATTACTCAATGATATCATCACCCACAAATTTCCTATCCTAATAAATCAATCAACCCATCAACCTTATACCTTCATTGACCATATGGATCACTATAGCTATCATTGAACATGATTAACCTTTAATGATCATATTGACTATAGACCATATGTGCCATGGTTCACCATATTAACCACATTTACTAACTAACACCTAGCTTGCTCACCCAAAAGCATC
>SNQJ01S0024664.1:18786-39762 GCA_010110895.2 Picea sitchensis | reverse complement strand
TTTTTCTCATACAAATTTGTTTTTAAAATGTTTTTGTTTTTTAAATTTCAATTTTGTTTTCTTATTTATTTGAGTTTTTAACTGATCCAAAAACAAAGAATTATATTTTTTTGCTAAATATTTAAAAATATTGTTACTTAACAACAATTAATTTCTATGTATTGAAGTAAAGTAAAAAAAGTGTGTTAAAAGTTATATTTTCCACTATATTTAAAATGTATGGAACCAAGATAGATAATTATATGAAAAATCTTAGTTTCAAAAAAATAAATGGTGTACAACATTTTTAACATTGGATGAAGCATGAAAATATAATTAAAAACACAATTGAATAAAAATAAAAATAAAAATAAAATTGAAAAGTTTGAAAATAGATGAAAAAACATCGTTGAAAAAAAAAAATGAACAATTTGAAAATACATGAAAAAACGAGCATTTAAAAGCACAAAGTGGAAACCTTATGTATGAGAAAATTTAAAATATGAAAAAACCACCTAAAAATGGAGGGGGGTGCTACCGGTAGCACCATTTTTAAAAACAGGGTAAAAAACTTGACCCCCCAAAAAATGAGAACTCATTAAAGTTCTCATTAAGTTGGTAACTATGTTTCAAGTTTTCTAGGCCAACTAGATTCTTTGAATCATTATTTATTTTTTAAAATTCCACGACGTGGCCTTCAAGATGGATTCAGTGCTCCAAGGGTGTCACTCGTCTTTGATTCAAATTTTAATTTCACGACGTACCCTTCAAGACGTACTCTGTGCTCCAAGGGTGTCACTCGCCTTTGACTCGTTTTGGTACTTGTTCAACCCCTCGAGTCAACACTCCATTCAGACGACCTTGTGAGAGACCAAGGGCCTCTAAGGAATAAGGACCATTCCTTATTGTGTGTCCCTTAGAATCTTCGTGAGCGTTTGTCTCAGTCTTCCCTCATGACATCGTGGATCTCTCAAACTAAGTAATCATTAACCTACAATTTGAGCCACGACGAGAGTGCTAGTAGAATCTGGCAAAGCTGCTGCCATGCCTCTCCCTCAATAACTGGTCTATGTGCATGGTCCCTTTACTCCTTATGTGAGTCATCTTAGTAAGAAATCGTCAGTGTGCATTCATTACTCGTCTTTGATTCAAATTTTAATTTGCGACGTGCCCTTCAAGACGCACTCTGTGCTCCAAGGGTGTCACTCGTCTTTGATTCAAATTTTAATTTCGCGATGTGCCCTTCAAGACGCACTCTGTGCTCCAAGGGTGTCACTCGCCTTTGACTGGTTTTGGTAGTTGTTCAACCCCTGGAGTCAACACTCCATTTAGACAACCTTGTGAGAGACTAAGGGCCTCTAAGGAATAATGACCATTCCTTATTATGTGCCCCTTAGAATCTTCGTGAGCGGCTGTAGACTCAGTCTTCCCTCACGAAATTGAGGATCTTTCAAACTAAGTAATCATTAACCTACAATTCGAGCCACGACGAGAGCACTAGTAGAATGTGGCAAGGCTGCTGCCATGCCTCTCCCTTAATAACTGGTCTATGTGCATGGCCCCTTTACTCCTTATGTGAGTCATATTAGTAAGCAATCGTCATTCTGCATTCATCAACGAAACATTGTCAATGATCCATAAACAACATCATAATATAATCGATCATATGTCACATATGCATAAATGAAATAATCAAACCAATACAATCCACTCCCTGACTCAATCCGGAGTCCAAGGAGGTCCATTGATGCCATCAACATCCTCAAATTGTCAAGTGTCCTACACACTCACGGGAAACTCATTAATAACATTTGTCAATACATAGATATCAAAACAACATAAATCATAATCCATCATAAGAATCCATGAGCGACACAAACAACCACATACTAAAACCAGCTCACTTGCATGCAACTATCCTCAAACAATAAGTCAATAACATGTGCTCGCGATAGCGAGATGTTACAGATTTGAGCTAAAGCAAATAATATCGAATTCAAAACTTAACAAATCAAAAAACTTGAGATTATGTGTTGGTGAAATCATATCAAAATTTACATATGAAGTCTTGATTGTAATCAAAGATGCAAATAAATTTTAGAGTTGGAAAAATCAACAAAATGTTTAGATTTTAAATGAATCCACGACCTCCATCTCATCATCCCGTAGTCCATATAGAATAAAATCCTTCCTCCCCTACATTTTCCATTGTTATTATAGTCTATCCAAAATGATTGGTTATTGTTACTATTTTGTGTGTTTGTAAACCCTATCCTAATTACTTCTCTTAAGGACAAGTGCAATATGAGTGCAATTACTTCTATTACTTGCAAAAGTTCTTCCCTACATTTTACATCGGTATTATTGTTTATCCAAAATGCTTTGTTATTTTTTTTATTTTTTTTTTGTGTTATATAAAAAAAAACAATTATAATAAGAATGAAAATTACTTCAGTTACTTACAAAAATACATTAAAACAATAGAAAAAATATGACTTCGATCATTATACGTTTATATGAATACACTACCAACTTGATTTAAAAATATACTTACAAAAATACATTAAAACAATAGAAAAAATATGACTTCGATCATTATACGTTTATATGAATGCACTACCAACTTGATTTAAAAATATAATAATATAGGAGACATCATTATGAAGCATTACCTTGATAGTTATTTTTTTAATAGAGGAATCATATCTTTAAAAGGACCAAGCCTACGTCGATGCCATCTAGAAGAGCATCTCACTGATTTGAAACTCGAGATACATTATTTTTTGGACAATTTCTTGCATGGAATAATTATTCAACCTATTATATGTATGTAGGTAGTTTTCCTATCTATGTAATATGTTGCTTCACTCCTTCATGTATTAAAAAAAAACCTATTAGACGGGAAAAAATTCTATAAATAATGTACAATGAATATTATTTGAACAAAGATTATGGTGATGGTGAAAAGGAAAAATCCTATTAAAATAATAAAACAATTAAACTAATTTTATATGAAAAGAGAGGCTTTAAAATGTTCTACATCAAAAACATGTCACTTGTGAAATGTTTTGAAAGATTTCCTATTTGTCTAATATATTATTAGATATACAAATTTTTTAAAAAATAATTGGAATATAAGTACCATAAGACATGGGAAATGCTTATGATGTTAGAAAAGTTAGAAACAACATGGTCCATACTTGATCACCATATATTATTAGATATACTTGATCACACACAAATAATGACTCAAATTAATATATTATTCAAACTAATATATTATTAGATATACAAATTTTTAAAAAAATAATTGGAATATAAGTACCATAAGACATGGGAAATGCTTATGATGTTAGAAAAGTTAGAAACAACATGGTTCATACTTGATCACAAACAAATAATGATTCAAACTAATATATTATTAGATATACAAATTTTTTAAAAAATAATTGGAATATAAGTACCATAAGACATGGGAAATGCTTATGATGTTAGAAAAGTTAGAAACAACACGGTTCATACTTGATCACAAACAAATAATGACTCAAAACAACTAAATAAAATAAAGGAAGATATTTATTAAAGAAGAAGAAAAACTACAAAGCTAACAACTAAACTTGGAAAATAGCTGCAAAGCATCTAATCCCTAATCCCTGTCTTCATGGTAAGTTTCAAAGCATCTAATCCCTGTCTTCATGGTAAGTTTCAGCATACAAAGACAAACAATGGCCACTCAAAGCATTGTCTTCATAGTAAGTTTCAACATACAAAGACAAACAATGGCCACTTAAAGCATTTTTTCTACATATCTTTTTCAGATAACGATACAGTTAGATTCTCCTAGACTCAACCAACCACGCATGTGGGATGGTTTCATTGATGCAACATCACCTGCGCTTTTGCCTCATGATTAGTCCAACTACTTGGAGTTTGGGAATCTGAATTACTTTTCTGGTGATTTAATCGACATATAACATTAAAAACTGAATATAATGAGTATAACATGAAATCATTTTTATACAGTGTTCGCGAGTGTCGTACCGAGTATATGTGTTCGCGGGTGTCGTACTCAGTAGATTTAAAAACTGCAAGTGAATACAGTGCACCGCAAATACCAGAAACGACATGCAGTGTAAGTCCTTTGTGATAACAATACGTACAGAAAAGAGAAAAGTAAAAAGCCTCCTGGAGAACATGATATTGTATTTGTAATTGAGCATATTCACTTCAATTATCCTGGACTGTGCTAGTTGGGATTGTTGTGCAATAACCATCTACTGATGGGATTGGCAGGTATAGAAACCCTATCTAGAGAGAAAAAGACAAGGAGGTAACTTTGGAAAAGGATATGTGCATATAAAATTTTAATGATCAGGACCATAAGTGTGACAACTTTTTTTTTTTTTGTTTCTTTCACTGCCTAAAACAAAGCTTCGAATTAGAGCGGAAAGATTGAGATATTTTATAATGGCAAAGCATGTCGGTGAAAGAGGAATCAGGTTCGAATTAGAGCGAAAAGATTGAGATATTTAATAACGGCAAAGCATGTCGGATTAACCAAAAGAGAATCAACGAGAACAGACAGATGACGGAGACTGATAATGGAGTCTATAGGAGGATGGGCTAATTAGCGTGAATTTGGTTTGCAGATTGCAGTCGCAGTTCTTCTTACATGCACCCTGATCAGAGAATCTGACCACCGTCATTTATCATATCGTATATTTCCCACAAGTCTATAAGACTCCAAGGATTTTCCCACTGAAGGAGTTCATGAGTGGCTTTCTCAATCTCCTTTGACTCATTCATTATATTCTCCAGGAAGAAGGCCAGAGAACTTATGGAAATAACAAAATCATTTTTGGAGCTAATGTCGTCCTGAAGGCAGAGATGGATGAAGTGTTTTCTGTGGTTACCAAAATTGTCCATATATCCCTCCAAGATTAGACAAAATTTATCACTGAACTCCCGACAGAAAAAATAAACAGGATCAGCATCATTCATGCGCTCTGCCTTTAGAGAAACCCAACGTCAGCTTTTCTTTTCTGCAATAAATTAAATGCAATTTATCACTGAATTCCCCGTTCGAAATGTCAGGAGGTCAAATTGTACCAACGATGGTGTGGATGATGATGATGGGCGGGCAGGTTGCGGGTCGGGCAAGAGTGTTCCGCCATAAAAAAAAGTTATGTTATGAATGGTTTGAGAGAAACAATAAAAAAATCAGAAGTTAGGTTATAAATGAATGGTTCAATGTCAGCGTCACTTTTCACTTTTCAATGGTTATGAATGGTTAAATGTCATCGTCATGGTTCACTTTTCACTTTTCATAACCTAACAATAAAAAGTTAGGTTATGAATGGTTCAATGTCATCGTCACTTTTCAATGTCACCGTCACTTTGCAAAAATCATAAGTTAGGTTATAAATGAATGGTTAGGTTATGAATGGTTCAATGTCATCGTTAGGTTATGAATGGTTCAATGTCATCGTTAGGTTATAAATGAATGGTTAGGTTATGAATTTTGTGGGTTGCTTCGATTCATTTGTATTTACAAAGGGCCAAGCTTTTAATGTGATTTAATTCTTATTTATTCTTTTTCAATAAATAAACTGTTAAGGTGAGGTTTCTTGGTATTGGAGGTAATTTCTGGCAGCGATCTCCGCTTTCAGTCAACTATTTCTCATAATTTTGTTTATTCTAGTCAGAATTTGGCAAAACCCCAGAATGAGCAGATGTCGTTTCCTGATCTAACCGAGTTAAATTTTGACACCCAGCTGGGCCATATGAAAGCTAAGGGTTTTGTTGTTTTTAATGGGAGAATAAGCATGTTCTCCTGCTGATTTGCAGGCGAAAATGCTTGGAAAATGGGTTTCAGGTCTAGATGGGATCGATGCCTTTGAGAAAATAAAATATTAGCTTCATGTTATGTTATTTCATGTTAGGTTATTTGGGGATTTATTCTCTGTGATACCATTAGTAAGTACCACTTTTATATAAAAAGTGGTTGATATAAGTGGATCGACGTCATTAATTTTAAAATGTGGAAAATGGTATTGATCCACTTATATCAACCACTTTTTACATAAAAGTGATTGTTGCTAGTTGACTACCTACATGCATCACCACAACCATCAACATATTTTGATACAATTTAAATATAATATTTAAGTATTATTTAGTAATTACTTAATTATTATTTAAAATAAAATAATTAAAAATTTAGTTAATATTCATATAAAATTAAATAACTTAATAATAATACTTCAATTTTAATAAATTATAATTTAATTATTAAATGATAATAAATGATTATTTAATTGTCAGAAATTATATAGTAATATTTATTAATTAATAATTATCAATTGATTATCTATAATAAAATTAATATTAAATAAAAATTATTTATAAATTAGAAAATAATATAAAAAAATAAAAAATAATAACAAAACAAATACATTATTAAAATAATACATTAATAATGAAAAATATGTTATATATTATAAATTAATTTAGAAAAATAAAATAGTAAATAACAAAATTAATATAATAATATTAATAAAAATAGAAAATAATAAAGTTGTTATGGCACATTAATGTGCATTATATATAAATAAAAGAAGACACCATTAATAATCTATAAATACACTAATGTATTAACTAAATTAATGTATTAATTATTTAATATCTTAATTAATTAATGAATTAGTGAATTAATACTTTAATGTATTAATATTCATATAAAATTAAATAACCTAATAATAATACTTAGTAATAATAAAATTATAATTTAATTATTAAATAATAAATGATTATTTATTTATTAAAGTAAATAATAATTAAATTATTAAAATAATTATTTAATTATAAAAATTAATTAATTATAAATTATATAGAAATATTAATTGGTGTGTAATTAAATTATTAATTCTCAATTATTAAAAATGATTATTTAATTATAAAAATAATTAATTATATAGTAGTATTTATTAATTAATAATAATTAGTGTGATTCTCATATATAGTAATATTTATTAATTAATAATAATTAAATTATTGATTCTCAATTAATTATAGATAATAAAATTAGTATTAAATAAAAATTATTTATAAATTGAAAAATAATATAGAGAAATAAAAAAATAATAACAAAAACATTATTAAAATAATACATTAATAATGGAAAAAATATAAAATAATTAAACTTATTTTATAGGGAAAACTGTAAAGCAGTTAGTCCCTGCCTTCATAGTAAGTTTCACCATACAAAGACAAACAATGGCCACTCAAAAGATTTTTTCTACATATCTTTTTCTATGTGTGTGTTATATAAAAAAAAAACAATTATAATAAGAATGAAAATTATAATAATAATAATAATAATAATAATAATAATAATCTATTTTTAAGGTCACGGCCAAGCCAGCACACTAAATTGGTGTATGAAACCCCTATAAAGATATACATATCCTACCCCCTCTTAAGAGGAAACACATGTTCTTAACCATTAGGCTATATGAATGCACTATCAACTTGATTTAAAAATATAATAGTATAGGAGACATCATTATGAAACATTACAGTGATAGTTATGTTTTCTTTTTAATAGAGGAATCATATCTTTAAAAGGACCAAGCCTACGTCGATGCCATATAGAAGAGCATCTTACTGATTTGAAACTCGAGATACATTATTTTTTAGACAATTTCTTGCATGGAATAATTATGTAACCTATTATATGTATGTAGGTAGTTTTCCTATCTATGTAATATGTTGCTTCACTCCTTCATGTATTAAAAAAAACCTATTAGACGGGAAAAATTTCTATAAATAATGTACAATGAATATTATTTGAACAAAGATTATGGTGATGGTGAAAAGGAAAAATCCTATTAAAATAATTAAACTTATTTTATATGAAAAGATAGGCTTTCAAATGTTCTACATCAAAAACATTTCACTTGTGAAATGTTTTGAAAGATTTCCTATTTGTCTCATATATTATTATTAGATATAAAAATCTTTAAAAAAAGAATTGGAATATAAGTAACATAAGATATGGGAAATGCTTATGATGTTAGAAAAGTTAGAAACAACATGGTTCATACTTGATAACAAACACACGATTATCCAAAACAACTAAATACACGATTATCCAAAACAACTAAATAAAGGAAGATATTTATTAAGGAAGAAGAAAAACTACGAAGGCATCAACTAAACCAGGGAAATAGCTGTAAAGCAGCTAGTCCCTGCCTTCATAGTAAGTTTCACCATACAAAGACAAACAATGGCCACTCAAAAGATTTTTTCTACATATCTTTTTTAGATAACGATACAGTTAGATTCTCCTAGACTCAACCAACCACGCATGTGGGAATGGTTTCATTGATGCAACACCACCTGTACTTTTGCCTCATGATTAGGCCAACTCCAAGGAGTTTGGGAATCTGAATTACTTTTCTGGTGATTTAATCGACATATAACATTAAAAACTGAATATAATGAGTATAACATGAAATCATTTTTATGCAGTGTTCATGAGTATCGTACTGAGTATATGTGTTCGCGGGTGTCGTACTGAGTAGCTTTAAAAACTGCAAGTGAACACAGTGCACCACAAATACCAGAAACGACATGCAGTGTAAGTCCTTTGTGATGACGATACGTACAGAAAAGAGAAAAGTAAAAAGACTCTTGGAGAACATGATATTGTATTTGTAATTTAGCATATTCACTTCAATTATCATGGACTGTGCTAGTTGGGATTGTTGTGCAATAACCGTCTACTGATGGGATTTGCAGGTATAGAAACCCTATCTAGAAAAAAAAAAGACAAGGAGGTAACTTTGGAAAAGGATATGTGCATATAAAATTTTAATGATCAGAACCATAAGTGTGACAATTTTTATTTTTGTTGTTTCTTTCACTGCCTAAAACAAAGCTTACTTTAGCGCTTAGCGTTGGTACAACATGCTTCTCAGAAGCAACTTGCATTCCAAATAATACACCTTTATAATCTACGAAATTTCAAATGGATATTGACTTCCTGATACCGGTAAGGTCACAGGCTCGAATTAGAGCGGAAAGATTGAGATATTTTATAATGGCAAAGCATGTCGGTGAAGGAGGAATCAGGTTCGAATTAGAGCGGAAAGATTAAGATATTTAATAACTGCAAAGCATGTCGGTGCAGGGGGAATGAGACAAAGAGATCTCAATGTCAGACTACGCTTTAAATGAGCCATTCAGAAGGTTCCTTCAAACACTTGGGTACTCAGAAAACACGTCGAAGCTTTAAACTCCGACCTTTGAGCGTCGTCCATAAACGTATAACTCTCTTTATTAGACTGATTTCAAGACAACAAACAAGAAAACAAAAAACAAAGAAGAAAACAAATGCATAACACTAGTCATTAGTCTCTATCTAGATACGAAAAGAAGAAAATAAACAGGAAGCAAGCAGAATCTTTATTCACCAGGAAAACTTTCCATGGAAAAAGAAGCAAGGAGCGTACAATAATATATATACGATCTCAGATCCAAATCCTCCTGTGATTTGCGGCTTAGAGCATCGCACGTCAAAATTTAAAATCTACTCCGTTGTCAGGAATCACAACACATTTTTATTGCTTAAACTGACATCCTATTCATCACAACTACAACAGCGAAGGAAGAAAAAGAACCAAAACTTGAAGCAACGAAGGGAGGGATAGAAAACAAGAAACGAGAAAGAAAAGACTTTCGAGTTTGAAAAAATTGCACCATTTCAGCTACGAGTTGAAGCTGGCCTCGTATACCGCTGTTGAGCTCCAGATCATATCTTTCCGTTGGAAAATCTAAAAGAAGAAATCGTCCAGCCCTTCCTTAGATAAAGCCTCCCCAAGATAGCCCCTCTTGAAAGCTTTTTTAACAATTAAAAAACTGCAAAACAAAATTAGAAGTTACCTCCAGCACCTGAGACACGAGAAAGTTGACACATTGACACAAGAGAGCTGACACATTCCTGGATGGCTAGCGCAATAGACTGAAGATCCTCCAATTCCTGCTCCATCTGGGCTACCTCTTCATTCAAATGCACGCAATACTACTACTCCTTTTCTCCCCTTCTTCACGTGCAACGAAAACAATCGAAACAACCTATATTAAAATAAAAATATCCGAACACCCGGATGGGGTGATGGGGCCGGCCATCTGGCGCACAGAGGAGACGAGGGGAAGCCAGCAGTGCAAGGAGCCATGTTCCCGGCTCGTGCCCACTGCTGCCGACGCCCCCATGCATTAAATTGGCATTACGTAGATGGGAGGGCCATTCAATCGAGCTCCCTTGACCGCCTTATCACAGAGTGCAATGACGCGGGTTGTTTGTGTGTTCGCCCTACAGCTCGGGTCTGGTTCGGCTGGTTTGTTCATGGTTATTTTACCCTTCCGGCCGCTCCTCGCCCTCAACCTTGGTTCCACAGACCTCATCCACCCACCTGGCTTTACCATGCCACGCCAACGACTTCGGCCACGGCGGGGTTCTCCTTGGCACCCTCGGCGGCCTTGCGCTACAATTTCACCCCCTGGTTCACCTCCAACTTCTTCTTCGTCATTCCGACCACCTGTGACAACCACCCACACTCCCCCCGCCGAGCACATTCCAACCTTCGACTGCCTGGCCATCATCGACACCAGCCTGAACCCTTCGTGGCGTCACCTTCTTGCCCCCTCCACCTCCAGGTACTCCTCTCCTCCTCCGGTGTCAGGTTTGGCCTCAGCGAAATCACCCACTGGGATGCCTGCGCATGGGAGACCAGGGCACAAAGAGAAGTCGTCGTCCTCCAACCCGTCGCGCGAAAACCTCACCATCTTGCATGACTTGGTCTTCGAACTCCGTCAAGGAGTGGAGGACCTTTAGTTTCGAGTGTAGCAGATGGACGAGCGACTGGCAATCCTCCTTCAACTTCTTTCTACCTACCACGAAGCTCCTGCCACAGTGTCAGATGAAGCACCTTCTACTGCAAGCGAGCACGAGAGTGGCAGGCATGAGGAGCCGGGTCGGCAGGAGTCCAAGCAAGAATTCACGGCTACAGACAGGCAGGAGCAACCACTGTCAAGCAATGTTGAGGCTGTGAAAGGAATGGTTCGGCAGGAGGCCAAGGAGGCCTAGGAGACGACAGGCATCAGTCTACAGGTGTATACCGAGACGACAGATGCTGAGACGGCTGCTGACGAGGACGCGTGCAATGCCATGCAGTGGGCAACCAGCGGGACACCTGTCGTAGAGGAGTCGTGGCGAGGCCTTCTGCCCGAGTATGTGCCAGATCATACTCCACTTGTCTGACCCCTATAGGGGGTTGTTTATCTTTTTTTTAGATTTTACTCTAGTAGCTAAGTTGTCTGTTTACTCTAAGTCTCATAGGAACTCTGGTGCTAGAACTGCCCGGTTGGTTGAACTGGTTTCTCCTTCTGGAACAGTTCAGTAATTACAACTGGGTGAATTTCAGTTTTGTGTACTCATGTTTGGCTCTTGGAAGGCCTCTATATATAAAATTACTTACTTACAATATATATATATATATATATATATATATATATATATACGAAATGTTAGTATTTTGGTAATAGTTAATAATATTGTTTGGAACTAGATGGTTTATGAAAATAAACCACTAGCCGACCAATGGTTAAGCACATGTAATTTAATCATATAATATTATAAAAATCGTTTGATTGAAAAATCTTTGGGAATCCATACACAGTATAATGTAAGTTATGTATATAATACTCTAAAAACCGTTTCATTGAAAAATATTTAGAAATCCATACATAGTGTCATGTAAGTTAAGTAGATAATATTATAAAAATCGTTTCATTGAAAAAGATTTAGGACAAATCCAAACATAGTGTCAAGTCTCTTAGTTAAGTATATAATATTATAAAAACAGTTTCATTGAAAAATCTTTAGGAATCCATACATAGTGTCAATTCTACTATAGTCTAGTTTATTCACCACTTCAATCAAACCAAAAAATAGGACTGGCCATATGCCACTAACCCAATTATAACAATTACATTATTATGAAACATTTTTCCGTTGATTATAGGTGTTCAACATCGCAGTTTACGACGTTTACAACAAACCCCCATTACTAAAAAATCGCCATAGAATGTGTTATGGATTAACCAAAAGAGAATTAACAAGAACAGACAGATGACGGAGACTGATAATGGAGTCTATAGGAGGATGGGCTAATTAGCGTGAATTTGGTTTGCAGATTGCAGTCGCGGTTCTTCTTACATGCACCCTGATCAGAGAATCTGACCACCGTCATTTATCATATCGTATATTTCCCACAAGTCTATAAGACTCCAAGGATTCTCCCACTGAAGGAGTTCATGAGTGGCTTTCTCAATCTCCTTTGACTCATTCATTATATTCTCCGGGAAGAAGGCCAAAGAACTTATGGAAATAACAAAATCATTTTTGGAGCTAATGTCGTCCTGAAGGTAGAGATGGATAAAGTGTTTTCTCTCGTTACCAGAATTGTCCATATATCCCTCCAAACTGAGACAAAATTCAGAAAAAATAAACGGGATCAACATCATTCATGCGCTCTGCCTTTAGAGAAACCCAACGTCAGGAAATGCGGGTCAAACCAAGCCAGAAGTTGGAGAAGTGCTCCAAGTTTCCAAGATGCTCATTATTACAAAAGGACAAATTATTACAATGTGGATATTGGTTACAGCAACCCACTAAACCTGAATGGCACCACTGTCGGCCATTTAGACATAAATATTCATGATTACACTGTGGAGGTTGGTTACGTCAACCCATTGAAACTGACTACCACCATCTGTCAGGCAATAGGACATTTATCATTATTCCATTGGATGATCATGGAAATGACGAAAGCGTTCTGGGTCCCAATGCTGAGTGTATACTTCTCTGTACATTTCAGGGTCTTCGTCACTTTCTTCATCTTGTTGTAACACATATCTGGTTCTAATCACCCAAGGATGTCTTTCTCTAATGAAGAACATTTTGTATTCATCTTCAGAAAATTGTTCAAGATTATGAACATTTCCTGGAAGTCTTCTTTGTGGAAACAAAAACATATGTGCACTTTCAATTACATCCAGATGTATGCCGCTTGGATTTAGTCCAAATTTCTTCCACCAATCTAGTAGCCATTCTGGTTCACGGAAGGAAATGAAAGACATAGAGAATTTAATCATACAATAATAATATCTGTACCTATCTGTCCACAGATAAATATTATACCACATGGCCTTATATTGGAAATAATTAATTTCGAATAACCTTTCATTTGGATCTTGGTTAGGCCGTGACTGTAATGTTCTCATTCTGTTAATCTGGAATAAATTCCATGCTGGAGTTTGTTTCTATGTTTGGGTCTGTTGATAGAACCAATTTCTGTTGGCTGATCTGATTTTGGTAAGATCTCCCATTTCTACTAGCTTTTGACGAGATGTAATAGTAGATGCTTGATGCATCTGACCAATCGCATGCTGTGGAGGAATTACATAAATACTAGTATTCCTGGAGAAGCCTCGCAGTCCAAACTCTACACCTTATGAACACCTTAACTACCATTCAGGAATCCAATGTTCTTTATATGTTTCCCAATTTGTATTATCATCTAAATACTCAATAGATGGAGCATTTATGTAATCATCCCAAGTATTTATAATAACCATTCTCTTAGAACAATATGCAATTTGAGCATGTGACTCAGAAATGAAAGGTAACTCCTTTCTCTTGGGAGGATATCCATTTATGCTTGGAAGAGTGATGAAGTATCCTAGCTCACCTGTAGAACTTTGATAAGAACCATGTGGTTCTACTGCAGATAAGAATGGTGTTCCAAGAATACAATCTACTGGTAAATCTGTTAGCAAATATTTCATTCCTAAGGCGTATTCATCAAAGAGCAAAATGCCTTTAAGAATTTCAAAATTCATATCTTTATTTACATTTCCCAATCCTATGGCTGAATAATCATTGGGAAGCCAATATTTTGTAGGAATCAAATATTTATGCACTAAATTCATGTCTGATCTAGTTTCTAATAGCGCATTTAACTGAAAGATTTCACCATTGATTTCTAATTTGATTCTTACCTGATATTTCTAGAATCAAATAGGCATGATTTTCATAGCTGTTAGCCCTTGTAAATGAGTTGTTGTGTTTGGATTCTCAAAAGGAGCATCCTCTAAAGGAGGAGGTATTGAATCTAATACTTCTCTTATTTCTCCGATTTCTTGTCCAGCCCAAGAATCTATTTTGAAGCTGAATTCGGCTTCTTCTTCCATTTTCTTGATTTTTTCTTTTGAACTATTTACCTCTTTTCTTAAGAGAAGCATTTCTTTGGCTAAATCTGTCACAGAGGTGTTCTGTAATATTGCTTCTCTGTTAAATTTGATAAAAGTTTTAGTATTTTTATCAAAAGAGGCATCAATGAACAAGGGTTCTCTTTTAGAGGTTTCAACATTTTTGGCCCTTTGTTCAGTTTTGATAATCTTTATAAAAGTTTAAAGAAGCGAATTTTTCATGTCTCCTTCTGGAAAAGATTTAATTTGTGCCAGCATTTGGGCTTCTTGATCTCCAGTATTATTAAACATACAGACTTTTATCTTCTGTCTTATTTATGGTTCTGGTTCAGTTTCAGAACTATCTGTAGTGCTTGAACATGAGCAGAAATTTGGGTTTCTCCAATTGCAACTTTGATTTATTAATATTTCTTCTTCTGAGCTATAGTTAATCTCAAAAGTACTATCAGAATTTGGACAACAATTTTCTTAGAGAAGATGTACTTCTTCTCGTTTAGGAAAAGGATGACATGGACACTGGTTAGTGTCATGGTCATTAGCTCCACACCTGTTACAATGTATCCTCAAGGCTAATTGTTTCTTTTCTTGTGTCTCTTTAGCCTTTTGTTCAGAAAACTTTCCCTTTTATTTTCTAGAGGCTACATTCTCTGGACAGTTATGTGCAATATGTCCAGACTTCCCACAAATCCAACATTGTATCTATTGCTTAGCCTGATAGGAATGAGTTTTTAGTTTTATATCCTCAGGCTCATAATAATGGGTTTTGGGCCTGTATCTATATTTGGATTTTCTCCTTTTTTCTTCCTTGAATTCATTTTTCTTTTTTCTTTTCTTTCTCATTGGATCGTTGATATAAAGGCCATACTTTTCACAGATAGATTTTTGGTCAGGTAGATAGGATAGTTTAGATACAGAATTCTGGACTTTCATATTTACACAAAGTCCAATCAAAGCTTTGGTGATGAGAGAATATATTTCTCCCCATGTATACATTTCATAGGGAAGTTTAAACACTTCCTGCATTTTCAAATATTCTACGAATTTACTTGGTATAGCTGCCAAGTATACTTGTTTCCAAAGAAGATTTTGGTTATCCTGAACTTCAAAGATTCTTCGAGTCCAATCTTTATGGAATTCTTCATACTCAGACATATTCCTGCACTTCATGTTCATCAGGATTAACTCATGCTTATCTGCCAGTTCTGATTCAGTTCCACACCAGTGCTCAAGTATTGCAGTGGTTAGAGCACCTATCATATTATTATGGGGAGTCCCATGAGTATGATATACTATATCCCCTTGCTCATCTCTAAGAACTTCAACTTCCATTTTAGCAATCATAATAGGAGAAGAAATAACTTCCCACCATTTGCTTAGAGCGCTTGTAAAACACTGGATGATAGACTTCCATACTTCTATATCTGTTTTTCCTTTCATGCACATGATCTTATAAGAGACATACATTCTTTCTATCATTTGTCTAATTTGGGCAACATACAAACTTCCAATGTTCCATTATTGGAACCAGTCTTCAACAAATGTTTGGGTTTTAGGCAGCTTTCATTTTCCCATTAGGTTTAGAGCCGAGGGTCTACTGGTATGGTGTGGTAAATTTTCATAGGCAGGATGTCAAATAGACACCAGAGAGAGATGGTCTTTAGAAGATGATTATGGTTTTGAGGAGGATTCTAGAATATCTTCTTCTGGAGGGAAATGATGTGGGAATTTATTTTGAATTTTTGTTTCAGATGGCTTATATACAGGAGACAAAATAGAAATAGAGGGATTTGGAAGGATGAACGAATCAGGGATAGGTTTATCAGGAATACTATCCTTCTGTCTAATTTCTATCAGTGTCTTTCCCATTTTAGAGAAAGCTTGTCCCAACCCTTCCATTAGTTCTTCATGATTTCTTAGGGACTCTCTTGATTTGGAAGATATTTCATATGGAGCAGAGTCCATTTTATCTTTTACATCTGTGACCTTTTCTTGGATCTGGTTTACAGAATGGACAATAGTGTTTGTGGATACTTGCAAATCTATAATCTGTCCTTTTCTAGCATAATCATTGGTCACAAAAGTATGGGTAGCCATGCCTCTCAAGGCAGTATTAGTCCAGTTTATTTGTTCAGATACAATCTGGACTCTTTTGTCAATACCAGAAAGCTCAATAGCTTCCTCAAAAAGCAGTAAAAGAACTACTTTAACTTGTCTATTATTATCTTCAAGGATAATACCCTTGAAGGGAGGAAAAGTAGAATTTGATTCTACATTTTGGCCTTTAATACTTTTCCATTTATGTTTGCGAGAGATGTCTGAAGTTTCTCCCATCATCTGTACTTCATCCTTTTGGTTTAGTTTCTTCCATTCAAAGAAAGAAATCCATAAATTGTTGTGAGATATGTATTTTTTCCATTTTTGGGATAATTTTAGTTTCTCACTATCAGACACGGCTGAATTGAATTCATCTATCTCTGGATTTGTGAGCAAATCCCAATTCAACATTTTCTTGATCCATGATTCTTCAATAGATCCTTTCTGACACCCTTTCATAATAGAATGAAATTTATGTATTTCATCCACGGATGGTCTTTGCATATCGTTGGGTAAAGGGTTTGAGAATCTACAGTGAGGGATTACCTGATCACATTGTTCAATATACCCTAGCCCACATTTAGGTGTGCCAGGAGGTCTCATACCTTTGTATATATCTTGTAACCTATGATCAAGAGTTTCTATAGTCGGCATATAGTGAATCATAAAACAAAACTGAGGTTTTGAAGTAGATGCAGTACTGTCTACAATATTATTTACGGATCGATAGCAGACTGAAGAATCCATGATAATAGAGATTACTATGACTGCACAGAAAAGTAGGGCATTTAGTCTTGTGTCTTCCCTAAAGAAGATTAGACAGGCTCCTGGCCGAATGCTCAGGCAGAAACTAGTAACTCTGTCTGTAAGTCGCAGAAGTGGAAACTTTGTCTTTCAAGAGCCTGTGACTTCTGATACAGCTTCAAAAGTGAGTCGCAAGAGTGGAAATCCTGCCTTTAAAAGACCCAAGACTCTTGATACGGCTCTGGATTCTTATCAAACACAGAATATATATATCACACACTAAAAAACAGAGCGAATAGCTTTTATCGGGACGAAAGGTCTGATATCATACCCGACTCGAAATGGCGTAAATGCAATTTATCAATGAATTCCCCGTTTGAAATGTCAGGAGGTCAAATTGTACCAACGATGGTGTGGAAAATACATGCATGATGATGGGCGGGAAGGTGGCGGGTCGGGCAAGAGTGTTCCACCATAAAAAAAGTTAGGTTATGAATGGTTTGAGAGAAATAATAAAAAAAATCATAAGTTAGGTTATAAATCAATGGTTAGGTTATGAATGGTTCAATGTCATCGTCACTTTTCACTTTTCAATGGTTATGAATGGTTCAATGTCATTGTCATGGTTCACTTTTCACTTTTCATAACCTAACAATAAAAAGTTAGGTTATGAATGGTTCAATGTCATCATCACTTTTCAATGTCACCGTCACTTTGCATGAAGAACACTTGTCTAACCATTATCATTAATCCTATGTTAAATTTTGTGTATGAATGAAAAGATAATTACGTGGATGAATAAAAACAGGATATTGTAATTACAACTACATGTGTCTTAAACACACCAGACCTGTAGAAATCACTGAATCTTGAACGAAACGAGATTTAGACCTTGAGTAGGAGAATGTTGCTTGTAATACCGTAATCTGGATAATTATTCTGATAGAAAATATTGACCAGGTATTCGAGCAACAATACACCCAAAAAGGCCACACTTTCCCCCTCTTAGCCTGCTGACGATTTGGCTCGAGAAATTGTGGTCTCCGTGAGTTGAATTTTGTGGGTTGCTTCAATTCATTTGTATTTACAAAGGGCCAAGATTTTAATGTGATATAATCCTTGCAGAACCCTGTTGCTTATTTATTATTTTTCAATAAATAAATAAGGGCTGTCAAAGTGAGGTTTCATGGTATTGGAGGTAATTTCTCGCCCCGATCTCCGCTTTTAGTCAACAATTTCTCATAATTTTGTTTATTCTAGTCAGAATTTGGCAAAAACCCAGAATGAGCAGAGGTCGTTTCCTCATCTAACCGAGTTAAATTTTGACACCCAGCTGGGCCATATGAAAGCTAAGGGTTTTGTTGTTTTTAATGGAAGAATAAGCATGTTCTCCTGCTAGATGGGATCGATGCCTTTGAGGAAATAAAATATTAGCTTTATGTTATGTCATTTGGGGATTTATTTTCTATGATACGACTAACAACAACTACTTTTATGTAAAAAGTGGTTGATATATGTCGATCGACGTTATTAATTTCAAAACATAAAAAATGGCGTTGATCACGTATATCAACCACTTTTTACATAAAAGTGGTTGTTGCTAGTTGAATACCTGCATGCATCATCACAACCATGAATATATTTTAATACAATTTAAAGTTAATATTTAAGTATTATTTAGTAATTACTTAATTATTATTTTAAATAAAATAATTAAAAATTTAGTTATTATTCATATAAAATTAAATAACTTAATAATAATACTTAAATAATAATAAATTATAATTTAATTATTAAATAATAATAAATTATAATTTAATTATTAAATAATAATAAATGATTATTTATTTATAAAAAATATTAAATAATAACTAAATTATAATAAATGATCATTTAATTATCAAAAATTAAGTAATTAAAAATTATGTAGTAATATTTATTAATTAATAATAATTAAATTAATAATTATCAATTGATTATGCATAATAAAATTAATATTAAATAAGAATTATTTATAAATTAGAAAATAATATAGAGAAATAAAAAAATAATAACAAAATAAATACATTATTAAAATAATACATTAATAATGAAAAAAATATATTTATATATTATAAATTAATTTAGAAAAAATAAAATAGTAAATAACAAAGTATATAATAATGTTAATAAAAATGAAAATAATAAAGTATTGAATGTAATGTAATAATAAAAAAGTACTAAAAAAAAGACATTGTTAAAATAATACATTAATAATGCATTATATATAAATAAAAAAAGACAACATTAATAATGTATAAATACACTAATGTATTAATTAATTAATACCTTAATGTATTAATTATTTAATACCTTAATTAATTAATGAATGAATTAATTAATACTTTAATGTATTAACTTTACAAGCTTGGCTTTATGATCAACAATTCTATATGTGAGACGCTGAAACTCTAGGGTTTTCTCAGATTTCTAGTACTGTTGAAACTCCATGGCGGCCGACACCCCCCCTGCTCATCCTCGTGCCTCTTCAGACTCTTTTGCCAAGCCCGACGGGGGTTGCTCCGCCCTCCCCCTCCCAGATCAGGGTCCCTCTATGGGACGTGCGGGACGAGATTCTTTCAAGGATATGGCTTCCCTTCGAGGGTGTTCCTCTGCTCCGAATACTTCGATTGCTGAAGCCCCTGCAGTTTCTATCCAGATGCCAAAGGAAGCACTGGTGTTTTCCTCTCAGCTCAGCAAGCATGCCCTGGTTTGCAGGTTCAACGGCTTCTGGCTGAGTCTGGTTGATCTTCGCTCCTCGATCGACTCCGAATGGTCCCCGCTTCTTGTGGGTGAGGTTTCAGTCTGCCCCTTTGCGAAGGGTTTTTTCGCAGCTATCTTTGAATCTTTCGATGAAAGAGACTTGGTTTCCAGCTCCGAGTCGTGGTTCTAGGGCAGAGCAGGGTTGTCCGTGTAGCCGTGGACCCCTGACTTTGATCCAGCCACGACCTCTATTTCTTCTGCTCCGGTCTGGGTGCGTCTCCCGTCACTTCCCCTGCACTTCCGGGGGGACAAATCTCTTGAATCTATCGGAAATGGTATAAGGAAATTTCTCTGCAAGTGCCCTGAAGTTGCCCCAATCAACTCCACCTTTGCCCGGATCTGTGTAGAGATGGACTTCAACAAGGGTTTCCCAGCAGAAATCATCCTCCTCAGAAAGAACTACTCTTGGACCCAGAAGATCGATTTCGAGAACCTCTGTTTCAGATGCAGGGTATGTTTTGAAACAGGGCACATAGCCCGGAACTGTGAGAAGTCATCTGGAAAAAGAAGATAATCCTGAAGCCAAAGGTCCACTTGGTGGATAGGAGCGCAACCGGAGAAGCAATCTGAAAAAAAGATCCCACCGTCAGAAGCTGAAGGGGAATCTGTCTCCGTCCCCAAAGAACCTGTTAAGGGGGAAGACCCAGTGGAAGCAGCTCTACCGAGGTCTTCAAGCCCAACCCAACAAGCCTCAAGCTGGGCCGATATTGCTGAGGCAGAAGAAGCGCAAGATGAGCCGAAAATTCATAACCAGGGTCAAAGCAATGAATGGCAGATCATAACAAAAAAGAAAAAAAACGTCTATCAGCGGAAAGATGTAATGACGTGAAGCCGATCTGGCTCGCTGAAATAGCTATTAGGTTAGTGTTAGCCTCTTCGGAATTCGGAAAATACATGTGTATCGAGGAGCAGTGTTAAGCTCCTGTGAGGCAGAGACTTAGTGAAGCCCTGCCATTTTGTAAACGCATTCGTGGCTCGGCCACACTTAATACAAATCCTCTAATCGTTTTGGTAAAAAAAAAT
>SNQJ01S0024664.1:0-18776 GCA_010110895.2 Picea sitchensis | reverse complement strand
AAAGCGCGCAGAGAAAAGGAGGTGGCCTCCAACATTTCTTTAGGTTCTCAGAAAAAGCTGGACCCCTACATGAAGGGGAAATTTTCATCCCCCTCGGTTTAATGCTTTGCTTTTGTCTTCTATTATGCTCACAATTTGTGAGAATTTACTCATGTATGCAATCTTTGTCATTTTCTCGAATTAGTTCAAGAAGCAAATGGGATGGGTTTCCCAAGACGTTCACAAGGAGGTTGGCAGTACTGTTAGAGGTCACCAACCTCCTTCAGATATGCAACTTTCTGTTCCAGGCTTGCGAGCAAGCCGATTAATACAACATAAACGTTCTAGTTAAAAAAAAAAAACTATAAATATATTAATACTTTAATAAAATATTATATTAATTAAAAAATATATTTATAATACATTTAACTATTATATTATTATATTAAAATATTAATACAATAAATCATTATTTGTATATTAATAAAGTATTAAAAAGTTAATAAAATATTAATAATATATTAATATATTAATTGGATAATACAATACTTACAAAAATATTAATATATTGTTAATGTATAAAATAATAAATACAAGTATTAAGTGTATTATAAAATTAATGTAATTTAGAAATTAAAGTATTATTTTTTTTGTTTGTTAGTTTGTCTGTGATATGTGGGACTAACCTGTGGCTCAGAAACCGACACTACCTCATCCACACCAACCTTTAACATGACTAGATTTTTTGTCCCCGCAAATTTAGAACCAGTAACTTTAACATCAAGGAATGCCTTAACAAAGACTTCTTCACTCACTATCCTACACCTCACAGAGAAAAATTAAAATATTAAAATATTAATGTATAGCATATATTAATTGTTTATTAATAATGTAAAGTATATGATTTAATTAATATAATATATAAATTAAATTATTAAATAAGTTAATACAATACTATATAATACATTATTAAACTATTAATATAATAATAAAGTAAAAATACTTTAAGACTACTTTATTATAGAAATACAAAACATTAATATATTATATTTTAAAATTAAAATATCAATTCACTAATACAATATTCATTCATACATTAATTCAATTAATACAATAATCATTAATGCATTAACACAATATCCTACAAAAATACATTAAAAAAACTAATAATATATTAAGAAAGTATTAATACATTAAATTTACATTTTATTTTTTTGTCTACCAAATTAATTGTATTTTATCTTTATTAATGTATTAACACTTAAATTTAGACATTACATTGATGTATTGAATTGCATTATTATATTAAAGTATTAATACAATAAAACGTTATTTAGATATTAATTAAGTATTAAAATATTAATAAAATAATTAAACATTAATAAAGTAATTAAATATTAATAATGTATTAATACATTGATGGGACAATACATTAATTTACTAAAGTATTAGTGTCTTAATAAAATAATACATCAATGTTATATAAATTAATCTATAAAATAATAAATACAAGTATTAAATTTATTAAATAATTGAAAAACTAATGTAATTTATAAAGTAAAGTATAAAAAAGATTAATGTGGCAGAACAGGTGGCTCACACTTGGCATTGTATAGCTTACATATGTTATTAATATAAGGATCCACTTTTATTTACGAAAAAAAAAAAAAACTTATTGAATGAATGTGATGTTGGTCTATGTTTGTCATTGCAATGTTGGGCTATGTCTTCCACATTGCAACATTAGGTTCTATGCATCACATAGAAACAAGGGGTTATGTTTTTCACATTGCGAAGTTTGAAAATGTTTTTCACATTGTGACGTTAGGATATGCATGTATATCACATCATGGTGCTATGGTTCATCACATAGTGATGACGGGTCTATGTGCGTAACATTGCGACATTAGAAAGTTATGTGCATTGTGACAAAGGAAAGAGTTTTATAACATAATGAGGTATGACCATGAACATCACATATCGACATTGCAATTTTCATCACATTGCAATGTGAGGAAATGTTCATTTCATTGCAATGTAGGGTTATGTTTGTCATATTACGATAGTGATTTCTACACATTACATTGTGACAAAAAGTTATATTCGCCACATTCCGACGTTTGAAAATGTTTGTCACATTGCAACATTGGGTTCTATACATCACATTGCGAAAAGGGGTTATATTCATCACATGTGACATATGGAAATGTTTGTCATAATGCAATATTGGTTTTAGTACATCACATTGCGACAAGGGGTTATGTTCATCACATTGCGATGTTTGGAAATGTTTGTCACATTGTAACATTAGGATATGTGTGTAACATTGTGTCGTGAGGATATGTTCGTCAAAATTCAACGACAAGGCTATGTTCGTCACATTGTGATGTTGCTATGTTTGTGAGATTGCAATGTTACTATTTCCATCACATTGCGACGTTACAATGTATGACTTTGTGCTTCCTATTGCAATGTAGTATTTTTGTACGTCACATTGTGTAGGCTGGTTTTGCACATCAAATTCTAATGCTCGCATACATTCATGATCGAGAAATGATTGTGAATTTATTAATACAATATTCAAGAAAACATTAATTCAATAAATACAATAATCATTAATGAATTAATACAATATGCTACATTAATAAAATAACACATTAAAAATACATTAATAAACTAAATTATGAAAAGTATGATTACATTCAATTTACACTTTATAATGTATTAAATTAATTATCAGTATTTTATTGTTATTAATGTATTGGTACTTAAATTTAAACATTACATTAATGTATTGAATTAAAGTATTAATACTATAAAACATGACTTATAAATTAATAAAGTATTAAAACATTAATATAGTGACGAGTATACATTCAATTTACACTTTATAATGTATTAAATTAATTATTAGTATTTTATTGTTATTAATGTATTGGTACTTAAATGTAAACATTACATTAATGTATTGAATTAAAGTATTAATACTATAAAACATGACTTATAAATTAATAAAGTATTAAAACATTAATATAGTGACGAGTTAATATATTAATGTAGCAAAGTATTAAAGTATTAATTAAATAATACATTAATATATATAAATTAATGTATGAAATAACAATTACTATTAAATATATTAAATAAATAAAAAATTAACATGTAATTTATAAATTAAAGTATTAATAAATGTATAACTTATTGTATGAATGTAATGTATTAATTGATTAATAGTAATGTAAAGTAAATGATTTAATTAATGTAATGTATAAATTGAATTATTTATACATGAATGTACAATGTAATGTATTAAAAAAATTAATAAATATATTAGTACAATATTAAATAATACATTGTTAAAGTATTAATATGTTAATAAAGTAAAAATACATTAAAATTACTTTATAACATTATTAGAAAAATAGAAAACATTAATTTATTACAATTTTACATTAAAGCATTCATTCATTAAAGTGATATTCATGAGTACATATGTTCATCACATTGCGACATCTCCATATGTTCATCACATTGTGACATTACTATGTTTATGATGAAAGGTTTGTGCTCATCACATTGCAATGACACGTCTATGTTCGTCACATTATGACATATGTGTATGTTCTGCACATTACGATGACAAAACTATGTTCATTACATTGCGACGTTCATATATGTTTGTCACATTGTGACGTTACTATGGTCGTTAAGTTGTGAAATCCATTTATGTTCATCAGATTGCAACGATAGGGCTATGTTAATCACATTGCGACATATGCATATGTTTGTCACATTGCGACATTACTACGTTTATGATGAAGGGTCGACGTTCATCATATTGCAATGACAAGGGTATGTTTGAGAAATGTGATGTTCTTTTATGTTTGTCACATTGCGAGGACACGGCTATGTTCATCACATTGTGACATCTATTTATGTTTGTCACATTTCGACATTACTATGTTTGTGATGATAGGTCTATATTTGTTACATTGCGATGACAAGGCTATGTATGTCGAAATATGATGTTCGTATAATTTTTTCACATTGCAACAACATGACTATGTTCATCACATTGTGATGTTCCTATGTTTGACACATTTCAATGTTTGGAAACGTCTTTCACATTGTGACAATCAAGATATATGCATCACATTGCAATGTCAGGAAATGTTCATCACATTGCGACGATAAAGTGACATGTAACACATTTCGATGTTTGTTTATGTTCGACAAATTAACACATGTTCGTCGCATGACAATGTTGGTTTTTGTTCGACACGTTATGAAAATGATGTTTTGGTGAAGTTTTAAAAAAATATTCTAAGTGTTTCGCTTGTGAAAAACATATGATTGTTGAAGTGATGTGATATATTACATAAAAGGAATCTTAGAATTACACTTGTTCTTAGCACATTCATAACATATGATCTTGAATTTAAACTAATTTAGAAGAATACATATAAACTTTATGCATATTCTATAATTTTAAGATATTAAGAAAAATATTTTAAATACATATTTTAAAAGAAATCTTAGAATTATACTTGATTTAATTATCCAAAAGTTACATTATGCAATTAACATAGTAAAATGGTTGGTAGTGGCATACACCTAAACAACAAATAAACACATCATTTATTAATATATTATTATTATACATATTTATTAACATCTTTATTACCAAATATCATTTATTAATATCTTTATTATTAAAAACATCATTTTCATTTTATTAAAGATTATAAATAAATAAAACTTAAAATGGCTTTATTCAAACTTGAAAATAGATTTATACAAGATTTATTTGTTCATTGGAGTTTTATATTTATCAGTGAATGAGAAGTACCATGCAATTTGGCTAGAATGTTGAAGAATAGCCCATGAGACCATTTAACGATTTTCAAACCCACCAACTTATTATTTAATGTTAACATTCCATTCAATTCAATTTCATAATGTTGAAGAAGAGTCCATGAGACCATTTAACTATATTCAAATCCAAGAGCTTATTATTTAATGTTAACATTCCATTCAATTCATTAGCAAGATATTTAAGTTTTTATCAAACCATTACTAACTATATTTTGAGCTCTGTGTGTCCATGAATATACTTTATTCAATATAATTTGTTCAAGCTAAACCACATTTATATGCAATATTGTTCTAAATGTTTTTTTCTTCACTATAAATATTATTCGTGCAACTGTTATTTTACAATATTCTTAATTTGTTGTACAACCATATTAAATTGATCCATTGAAATTTAAGTGAGACTTACATCACAATAAAATTAAAATTAAAAATATTGTAATTTAATGAAATGATGTTATTAAAAATATTAATATATTAAATGTCTACTATCACAATAAAAAAAAAATGTTTTATTTTTAATATTAATATTTTAATTAATTTTTATAGTCAACAATATTGTTCAATGTATTTTATTATTTTATAATTCTATAATTTAATTATAAAATAAATAAATATATGAATTTAATATTGTTCAATATATTATTGATTTTTAATATTAATATTTTAATTAATTTTTATAATCAATAATATTAATATTTTAATTAATCATTTTTATTATTTTATAATTATATTATTTAATTATATATATTAATTATAGAATAAATAAATATATGAATTCAATATTGTTGCTATTGAGATAATTAAACTTAACTATATATTAATTAAAGAATAAATAAATATACAAATTTAATATCGTTGCTATTGAAATAACTAAAATTTTAAATATATTGTTATAGTGTAGAAATAAATATGTATTTTGTTAAATTGCATTTAATTTAATGTTAATGTTGTTGGTGAGAACATAAGAGGTAAGAAATACTTACTATGTACTATGTTGTTTATTTATTTTATAATTTTTATATAACATAAATATTGAAATTGTTTTATATTTTAAATACACAATATATAATATGGAATATTTATTTAAAAATATATTTTACTATTTTGTTGTAAAATATAAATTATATATTTTAAATTAATTTTATAATAATTTAATGATAATTTTATTTTGATTATAAATATATGAAAATTATTTTCACTCTAACCATTTATTACTCTATTTTAAAAATATATATAAAGTTTAAAATCGGCAAACTCATAAATATATTAAAATTATTTCAATTTTACTGTACAACAGACATAGACATAGAATTAGAAGCTAAACTTAGCGGAAATCGTTATTATTGTAAACTTAGCGGAAATCGTTATTATTGTAACTCGGTAAATATACTACTAAGGAGAGAAAAACAATATAATTAAGGAGAGTAACAATATAGTTACAATAAAATACTATTCAAGTTAAAATTTTGAAATAAATTTAAAAGTAAAAACTAAGAAAATTTTATGATTTTAAAAATTCATTTTTTTACTTTTTTATGAATAAAGTAAAACATTAAATAATTCTATCTTATAAATAATGTATTCAAGGAATTTCAAGATTTCGTTTTGTTAGAAATTTTATTAAGAAATTGTAATGTGTAATATTCACGTGGCGTCTCCATACATAGGCGAGGAAGGAAGGACAACGAAACACTACAGTTACAGTTATATGGCTCTTGGCTCTTGTTTTTATAATTTTAGATTTGAAATCGGGTATCCACAAATCGTTTGTCTCTATGTAAACCCCTTTAAGCCATTGGAAGGCTAATGTCAACAAAATCTAATTTATTTCATCTAACACAATTAAATTTATTTTAATTTTAATAATTTTTAATTTTATTGAAAATGTTAGAGAAATATATAGTCAAATCTACTGAATCTCAAAGTTTAACCATCCATTTAAAGCCTCCACACAACAAGCGCAGATTTTATTCAACCCATATCAAATAAGGGAACACATTTATTATGAAACATATCTTAATCGAATTGTGAATATCTTCTCCAACCCATATCCCATAGATATCCTGTGATGCGCCATTTTAAATAGGAAGCATAGCATTTTAAATAGAAAGCATAGAAATCAGAACTTGAAAAAGTAAACTATCGAACAAGTATCGTCCTAACACAAAAACATATACACTTTCAATTTTCCCCTCATTGTTGCACCTACATCGATCACCGAAAGGAATTATATATATCGAATATATCATGTAAAATTTCATTTTTGAATGTTCGGAAGGAGAAAGTATCGACCTAAGAGAAAAAAATATAAACTTAGTATAATTGGTTTGCGATTTTTCCCTCGTAGTTGCACCTGCATCGATCACCTAAAAAAAAGCATATACATCATAACCTGAAATTGAAAAAGTAATCTATCAAATATACCCTGCAAAATTGCATTTTTCAATACAGTTCAGAAGGAGAAACTATCTAACTAAAACAAAAACACATAAACTATTTTTCAAAAATGAAAATTAATAAAAATAATATACAACATAGAGTAAAATTTATAAAAATGATACAAAATGTATCACTTAATGTTATAAAAGGCGGTCAACTGCACGAATGCAAAGAAAATATTTATCAAGGTACTACACTATTCAAGAATTAAAACTTTTTAAGAACTTCCACTATGAAGACAAAGCCACTTTGAAAAGGGATGGACTCAATTTTGGGAAAATCAAAGCTTTTTGGGAGGAGTCGTAACAAACTCTGAAATACAAACAAATTCAAAAAAATGATTCATGTTATTTGATACTTAGACAAACTTGCTCAATTGGTGCCCAAGTGACAAGACACCATTCTACTACAAGCATAACAACCCTAGAAGATAACACGAAACTTAAAGCTGTTACAAACATAACAACTCTTGAAAACAACTAGTTGATGGATGTTGCATCAGAAGATGCTTTCTAAAAGCATTATTATGTTCCCATCCCCCACTCCCCAAAACATTTAGCATAGATATACACAAAAAAGAGTCAACACCTTGAAACCTTTTGCTTGGTATTTTGTTTGTTGACTTGTGGACACACAAACTTATGTCAGTATGATAAATGCTAAAAATAAAAAAAGATATAATATTTACCATTCTATTTTATAGAGATGAGTATGATAAATGCTAAAAATAAAAAAAATATAATATTTACCATTCTATTTTATAGAGATGGTTGCTTTGAAACAAAATGACCCTGGAAACTTTATTTTTTTGTAGAAAAATATTTTTGTGCAAATTTACCATTTATCATCTTTATCTTTCTATTTAGGAAATCCAAAATTTCCGTTCGCTAGAGAAGTTTGATGTTTATTGCCTTATGTTTCATAAAAACTTAAAACAACCATTCCTATAAGAGACTTCAACATCTCAAACTCGAATTCATCCTCACCAGTTGAAGAATAAGATGAAGACTACTCAACTTTTCTACTTCCACCAAAATATTTCCTCAATTCTAGAATTTCTTTGTGATTTTTCCAGACAAAACTATAAAGTAAATCCTCCAATTTTAGGGGCATCACCCAACTGTTTTTATTGCAACCCAACCATTCTAAAGCAATGAGCATCTTAGGTTGGGCATCACCGATAAGCTTAAGATAAGATCATAAATTATTTCCATCTGATGGCGTTGATGGAAATAACAATGTTACCAGCTTCATTTTCATACTCTTGGGTTCAATTTTTTTCATATTGTCAATTACTTGTTTAAAAGTAAGCAACCTCTTTTCCCATCCTTTTAAACAATCAAGCGATATCTTTATGGTTGACCTTATTGCCTCAGTCGGTGGCCCAATGCTTTTCCTACCCCCTAATTTACTTTTGTTTAGACAAACAGGTGAAATATGTCCAACAGTTGACTGCATAGCCTTATCTGTCCATCTGATGCTTTTCTTGTCCCCTAGGTTATCTGTAGACGATGTTCTTCGTGGTTCTGATGGAAAGAAACTTTCAATCACCTCTGGAAAAGTAGATAAGAGGAAATTTTCATCCTCAACAAACAGTTGGAAGTTTTTGGACTGGAGCATGACATTTACGGCCCCATTATCAAATCTTAAAATACAACCTAATTTGACCGTTTCACATAATCCTGCAACAAGATCCGGGTGCTCTGACAACAGGCCAGCAGAAATCACCTGTGCAAAATCAGTTGCCAAGGACATATTTGCCTTCAGATTGTGTGGATCGGAACTTTGTATCAAAATTCGTTGCTTTTGTCTTTCCCATCTTACCAGACTAGTTTTTCTTTCTTCAACTTTCAATCTCAGACCATTTTCTGTCGGTAGTGAAAGTGAATACTTGATTGTAAAGGGTTTAGTAGCTTCATAGGAGTAGACTCAACAAGAGTACTCACAATTTGATGCCTTTTATTGGGTGACAATTTGAATGAGCGGTGTGCAAGATATGCGAGTACAATTCTGTATAGTCCTATTCTAACCATCCCCCCTCCTCTGGAATCTTACGCAAAGAGATGTTATTTAGAACATATATCTCAACCTTTTGTGTTTCCTGGGATATATTCTGAGCTCCAAGATGGATATAAGTTGAGAATAATGAATCCAATGGTATCTCAGCATCATAAGGGTTAGGATGCCATGCAAATGTTGGTGTTGTCGAAGCTCTCATGAGCAATTCTTTCAAGTGCAAGCCATCAAGAATGAAGGTTTCATCTAGAGCACTCAGCTCGATATCTCCAGTGCTTGTGTAAGCTGGACATCTGTTAAAACACTAATCATAAGTTAGTTGGTTAGTTAAGTTAACCTAACTTTATACAGTTGGTTAGTTAAGTTAGAAAAGGCATTGATGAATAGAGTATGCCTTTTCTGCGATTGTGTAAGCTGGACATCTGTTAAAACACTAATCATAAGTTAGTTGGTTAGTTAAGTTAACCTAACTTTATACAGTTGGTTAGTTAAGTTAGAAAAGGCATTGATGAATAGAGTATGCCTTTTCTGCGATTGTTTAGTTATCTCCGTTCATCATGGTTTCTTATTGCTTCTATTATTTCCATTATATTTCTTCTCTTTTCTTCAATATGAATCTAACAGTGGTATTAGAGCATGATATTGATCTTATGGGCTTGGCTGTTTATGAGAGCACTATAATTCTTAGTGCCTAATAATACCATGGTAGTTTTTCCATGGTAGATGATGAAAAAAATGATGATGAAAGTAAAGAAAAATTATGTGTTATTTATCTTCTCTATTTTGATAGTTATTTTACCTTCTGTTTATTTTCTTCCTGTCACGACCTGCACTTGCAAGAATGTTGTTGGCTTATGCTATTGATGAATTTTGTGAATGGTAGAAGGGTATATTTTGAAAAAGGAGAATTCTTCTCATTGGTGAACCCTCTACATGGTAATTGAAGTGAAGTATTATCAAAGTGGAGACAAGACAAGAAAGGCGACAAGATCAATTTTTGTTGTTGTTTGAAAATGCACAGGAATAGGAAGGCGCCAAGAACACAGTGAATAGCGTCAACATTATATTTTTATAGAGGTTATTCCGTGGAGAAAGATATAAGCTGTTAAATGCAACCTGGTGAGATATAAATTTGTCGCGTACAGAACGGTCTCTGCCAGGAGGACCTATGAAGGAACCGTCGACCATCAAGTCAAAGAAACCATATTATAGTGGACGTTCTATCGTCGCCAGAATTGGAGGAAGGAAGATGAAATTTGTACTAACTTCCAAGCATATAATTTTTATTTTGGTGGGTTAATTAACCCAGGCATATAATGTTGTTCTTGTTCAGATAATCTGTGTATGTATGTATATTTATCCAAGTTGAGAATTGTTTGTTTCCTTTGAGAATGGATATGGATAAACATATTAAGAGATTATGAAAAACAAAAGCTAACTCCGATGATACAGAGCTCCAATATCAGAGGAAGATTGGTTATGGGAATTAAATTTGATTGCCAAAAGACAACGCTTCCAAGAAAGTCAAATCTTGCAAAGAGTGGCTATAAAGTCATCAAATTTCAATTTTATTATAATGACATGAGAGAGATTGGGAATTAATTTTAATGTTAGCCATAGTTGTGGGGTAAAAGCCATTGTTGAGAGGAAGCATTGGATTGTCTTCAAAATAGTTGTTGTTTGCATAAAACATTGCTTTATGAGGGTTATAGCTTGCAAAATCCCTTTAAAAAACAAATTGCAGTGATAAGTCATATACCTTGCAAGATCTCTTAAAATCTTTTGGAGTGATAAGTTTATAAAATAAAAATAAAAAGTGCATTTCAAAGAAACATAAGGATTTATAAGAATGCTCTCATTATAAATGCTTGTAATTGCAAAATTGTTTAATTGTTTGTAATTGGAGTTATAAGGATTTCTTATTTATTTGAAGACTTTTTGTAAAGGTGTTATAAGGAGTTTTTGGAAGTTATAAGGAGTCCTCTTTGACCCACCCAAAATTGAATAAGGGGGTCTCTCTGAGGATCTTTGTGTGCGTTATTGGTTATCCTGTAGTTTTTTTGGCATTCATGCAATGGATGATCACTCTTGGCATGCACAACATGATACAAAATTGAATTTTGTGGCATCAACATACAAGAATCTTTCTTCCATATTCTGCATAATGGAAATAATTGAAGAACTATTTACAATATTGCGCACATTAATTAACTCAACTACAGAATCTACAATTGCAATAAACAAGTGCACTCTTAGTACAGTGATTACTTGTTTACAAGTAATGCAAAAGAATATTGATATGTTCAAACTTCAAAACAAGTTGTTGTCTGATGAGTTAAGTTTTCTTCGACACCAACAATGTGATTTTAACAAACACAATGACATCAAGGATGAGAATGAAGACGCTAAGTTGAATACTGATAAAATTCATAAACATGAAGATCAGTTAGATGAAGTCCCTAGGTCAGAAAAAGTTGCGGATAAATGTATTGTTCAACCATAGGAAGAATTACGATTTAAATGAAATTGATATGGACTAGGATATGTACAAGATGTTGACAACCTTTTTCATTTTCCTAATTATAGAAAAACTATTTGCTTTGTGAGTGGAGGTTTTTTGAATGATGATAAGATGACAGAGCTTGCAGATATTGGTAAGGAACAGGTACAGGATATAGATGATGATGATGTTTCTAATCGGTCGGATAAAGAACCCATACAGTGCAAACATTGTCACCGGTTTGGCCAAGATAAGTCAAACTGTTTTGATCTTCACCCATGCAAATTTTGTGGGAAGACAAATCATCCCTCAGTAAGGTGTCAAAAGCACAAGTGGAAACAATATCATTTTGAATGGCTAGGGAATCGGCGTTGGCGTTTGGAAGCCAATTTATTGGAGCATTCTTATCACCGGATTTATACACAAGTACAATCGTACTTGATTGGAGATATTTCTATAGTTGATGGGCATGAATATTTTTCAAGATTTTCTGATTTAGGGTATGATCGGGGCCCAGTTCATGTAATCTTCTGAGTTGAAGATCGAGTCTTCAGACTCTGCCGGAAGACAATTTGATATGATGGATCTCTTCTTGGCCATACTTGTGAATGACAGTCAACGGAATTGGAACCACTTGTCCTTGACAGGGGGGAAATCTAGTTGAGTTAGGTTCCAAGTTTGATTTTGAGTCACGTTCCAAGTTTGATTTAGAGCCTGTGAACAAGTGATCAAGTATGCAATCTAACTCTTGGTATGCAGTCTTGTTCCTGAACATATTTTTGTTGATATGGTTTGCGGTTAGCTTAAAACCACTAATTGAGCAGAAGACATGAAGTTCTGCTTGTTACATTTTCATATTTTTGAGGCTTCATCTCTTGTTAGTTTATTGTCAACCTAAAACCATGCCATTTAGTAGAATAAATCAGCTTCTGGTAGACATTCGGTTTGTGGTCATCCCGAAACCACCAGATTGGTTTGTGTTCATTCTGAAACCACCACATGAGTTTGTGGTCAACCTTAAACCACCAATTTAGTAGAAGACATCAATTTCTACTATTTTTTTTTCAGAGTTCAGAGAGCATCTTCAACCAACCCTCTAAATATTCGCTTGACACATGTGATTGTCAAGTATTGACAGTTTTTCAAGCAAGAACGAACTTATGATTAAGGGGGGATGTTAAAACACCCATCATAAGTTATTTGGTTAGTTAAGTTAACCTAATTGTTATATAGTTACATGACAGTTATGGTCTTTTGTATTATATATGTACATCTATGTACATGATTACTTATAGAAGCATTGATGAATAGAGTATGCCTTTTCTGCCATCGTTTAGTTATCTATGTTCATCATGGTTTCTTGATTGCTTCTATTATTTCCATTATATTTCTTCTCTTTTCTTCATTATGAATCTAAGAACATCGGTTTATTTTCTGAGATGAATGGGCCTAGTGTTTTAAAATAATTCTCCAAACTGAGAAGCATTCCCTTGCAGACACATCGTGATTACCAGATACCCAATCTAGCCATAGACTACAATAATATTCAATTATGAGATGCAGAGACACACCGAGACAACTAGAAAAGAAGGGAAGTCATTTTGATACAATCTTTCCAATATATGTAACCTATAATGAAAGAGGCCAACATCATCATGAACTACACATAGTTTTGAATCTTTCCATTTACCTCCAACTCCACCATCAAGCATAATCCAAATATTAACAGAATTCCATTTGAAGTGATGAAGATATCTGTAAAGCCTGGTTATGGCTTGCAATTCCATGTGCATTTGGAGATGTTTGGAAATAACATCACATCCTTTCCAAAACTCAACAATGACCCCCATCAATTGGAGGGCCCTCTTCAAGTCATCCATGGGTTTGCTATAGAACGAAGTATCAATGAAGGGAAAATCATTTAACTAAAAATCGACAGATTGCCATTCAAAATTGAAGAAAAAAAAATGCTTCGAGATTGACACCCTTGATATGTTCTTACCCATTTTCCTTCTGCTATGCTTCTCATGAACACTTCTGGAAGTGTCTCACTATGGTTTACCGTCAAATACTGTATCCAATCTAGGAGAAAAAAGGTTTTCTCTTGATCAAGAGGAGAGGAAAATCCAGGCAAAGAAATATCTGGTGGACTTAGATGTGGAATATCCACCGCTCCAAGTGCAGTTTTGATGAACGACTCAAGATCGTCTTCCACTTTCAACCCACTAGTACAAGGAGGTAGTTTCATGTAAGCACTTGATAGAGAAACTAAACCCCCTCCCTATGACTTGATTGTTTATTACGAGCCTTCCTTATTTAATCAATTTTAGGAATTGAATTAGTTTTGAATATAGATGACTCCACACACATTCAAAAATCATGCACACACCACGAACATGCATACACATTTTTGCAAAAGAAACTTTTCTAGGGTTATGTGAGGGAAAGTTGGGTGGGAGGCTTAACCTCTAGAAAAACCTAGCTTTAACTCGTGAAGAGGCCAAGGCATGCAAGTGAGTATGTAGAAGATCTTCTTAACAAATAAGCACTAGTGTTTCCTAAAAAAATTAGGTTGGAATTACAACATGCTTTGATAGTGTGTCACATTAACCGAGCTTCATAGTTAGGTAATTGATATCATCATGCAAGGTCTAATGTAAAGAGACTAAAAATATAGTGTGTCGTGTGATGTGAACCAAGAAAAAGAGAAAGATATGGTGAACCAAACAACGTTGGGTTGGGAAGTTGAACCTCAAGAACCAATGGAAAATGATGAAAAGCTTCTACGAAGGATTCATTGAACAGGTTGCACCTCTATCTTATTGTTGGCATATTATTGCGGTAATCATCCAAGCATTCTAAATCCAAAAATGTTCCAAATCTCTGGTCACCGTGCAAATATCTCCACTTTTTGTGTTGCCTGGGATATATTCTGAGCTCCAAGATGGATATAAGTTGAGAATAATGAATCCAATGGTATCTCAGGATCAAAAGAGTTAGGATGCCATGCAAATGTTGGCGTTGTCGAAGCTATCATGAATAATTCTGGGCTTATTGAAGGTTGGTCGAGCACATTTCTTGTCATTATGTTGATCACCTCTCAATTGGTAGTAAAGTGAAAGATAATGAGATAGAACATCATCATTGTAAAATTCAACCTTGGTCATACTTTCACTATGACAACAGGGCAACATAAATCACCTCTGCAAAATCAGTTGCCAAGGATATATTTTCCTTTCGATTGTGTGGATCGGAAATTTGTATCAAAATCCGTTGCTTTTTTCTTTCCCATCTTACCAGACTAGTTTTTCTTGCTTCAACTTTCAATGCCAGACCATTTTCTGTTGGTAGTGAAAGCGAATACTTGACTGTAAAGGATTTAGTAGCTTCATAGGCAGTAGACTCAACAAGAGTACTCACAATTTGATGCCTTTTATTGGGTGACAATTTGAATGAGGGGTGTGCAAGATATGCGAGTACAATTCCATCCCCCCTCCTGCTGGAATCTTATGCAAAGAGATGTTATTCAGAACATATATCTCAACTTTTTGTGTTTCCTGGGATATATTCCAAGCTCCAAGATGGATATAAGTTGAGAATAATGAATCCAATGGTATCTCATGATCATAAAGGTTAGGATGCCATGCAAATGTTGGTGTTGTCGAAGCTCTCATGAACAATTCTTTCAACTGCAAATCATCAAGAATGAAGGTTTCATCCAGAGCACTCAGCTGGATATCTCCAGTGCTTGTGTAAGCTGGCAATTTAAGACATTCTCTGCTAATACATCTGTTAAAACATTAATCATAAGTTAGTTGGTTAGTTAAGCTAACCTAACTGTTATACAGTTACACTACAATTATGGTCTTTTGTATTATATATGTACATCTATGTACATGATTATTTACAGAAGCATAAATGAATAGAGTATGCCTTTTCTTCCATTGTTTAGTTATCTTCGTTCATCATGATTTCTTGTTTGCTTCTATTATTTCCATTATATTTCTTCTCTTTTCTTAATTATGAATCTAATAGTGGTATTAGAGCATGATATTTATCTTAGTTTCTTGATTGCTTCTATTATTTCCATTATATTTCTTCTCTTTTCTTCATTATGAATCTAATAGTGGTATCAGAGCATGATATTGATATTATGGGCCTCGTAGTTTATGAGAGCAATATAATTCTTAGTGCCTAATAATACCATGGTAGTTTTTCCATGGTAGATGATAAAAAAGCTGATGATGAAAGTAAAGACGAATTATGAGTTATTTATCTTCTCTATTTTGATAGTTATTTTACCTTCTGTTTATTTTCTTCCTGTCACGACCTACACTTGCAAGAATGTTGTTGGCTTATGCTATTGATAAATTTTGTGAATGCAAAGTAGAAGGGCGTATTTTGAAAGAAGGAGAACGCTTCTCAATGGTGAACCCTCGACCTGGTAATTGAAGTGAAGTATTATCAAAGTGGAGACAAGACAAGAAAGGCGACACGGTCAATTTTTTTTGTTGTTTGAAAATGCACAGGAATAGGAAGGCGCCAAGAACACAATGAATAACATCATTTTATTTTTACAGAGGTTATTCTGTAGGGAAATATATAAGTTGTCAAATGCAACTTGGTGAGATATAAATTTGTTGTGTACAGAACAATCTCTGCCAAGACCTGTGAAGGAACCATCAACCATCAAGTCAAAGAAACCATGTTATAGTGGAGGTTCTATCATCGCCAGAATTGGATGAAGGAAGATGAAAGTTGTTATAACTTCCAAGCATATAATTTTTTTTGGGGGGGGTTAATTAAGCCGGACATATAATGTTGTTATTGTTCAGATAATCTGTGTATGTATGTATATTTATCCAAGTTGAGAACTATTCATTTCCTTTGAGACTGGATATGGATAAACATATTAAGAGATTATGCAAAAAAAAAAAGCTAACTCTGATGATACAGAGATCCAATATCAGAGGCAGATTGGTTATGGGAATTAAATTGATTACCAAAAGACAACGCTTCCAAGAAAGTCAAATCTTGGAAAGAGTGGCTATAAAGTCATCAAATTTCAATTTTATTAAAATGAAGTGAGAGATATTGGCAATTAATTTTAAAGTTAGCCATAGTTAAGGGGTAAAAGCCATTGTTGAGAGGAAGCATTGGATTGTCTTCAAAATAGTTGTTGTTTGCATAAAACATTGCTTTATGAGGGTTATAGCTTGAAAGATCCCTTTAAAACAAAATTGCAGTGATAGGTCATATACCTTGCAAGATCTCTTAAAATATTTTGGAGTGATAAGTCCTTAAGTTTATAAAAAAAAAAAAAATGCATTTCAAGGAAACATAAGGATTTATAAGAATGCTCTCATTATAAATGCTTGTAATTGCAAAATTGTTTAATTGTTTGTAATTGGAGTTATAAGGATTTGTTATTTATTTGAAGATTTTTTGTAAAGGTGTTATAAGGAGTTGTTGGAAGTTATAAGGAGTCCTCTTTGACCCACCCGAAATTAAATAAGGGGGTCTCTCTTAGGATCTTTGTATGCATTATTGGTCATCCTCTAGTTTTTTTGTCATTCATGCATTGGACAATCGCTCTTGGCATGCACATCAGAATAAAAAATTGAATTTTCTGGCATCAACATACATGCATCTCTCTTCCATATTATGCATAATGGAAAGAATTGAAGAACTATTTACAATATTGTGCACATTAATTAACTCAACTACAAAATCTACAATTGTAATAAACAAGTGCACTCTTAGTACTGTGATTACTTGTTTACAAGTAACACACAAGAAGATTGATATGTTCAAACTTCAAAACAAGTTGTTGTCTGATGAGTTAAGTTTTCTTCGACACCAACAATGTGATTTTAACAAACACAATGACATCAAGGATGGCAATGGAGACGCTCAGTTGACTAGTGATGAAAGTCATAAACATGAAGATCAGTTAGATGAAGTCCCTAGGTCAGAAAAAGTTGCGGATAAATAAATTGTTCGACCATGGGAAGAATTATGATTTAAACGAAATCGATATGGACCTGGATATGTACAGGATGTTGACAACCTTTTTCATTTTCCTAATTATAGCGAACCTGTTTTCTTTGTGAGTGGAGGTTTTTTGAATGATGATAAGACGACAGAGCTTGAAGATATTGGTAAGGAATAGGTATAGGATATAGCTGATGATGATGTTGTTAATTGGTCAGATAAAGAGCCCATACAGTGAAAACATTGTCACCGGTTTGGCCATGATAAGTCAAACTATTTTGATCTTCACCCATGCAAATTTTGTGGGAAGACAAATCATCCCTTAGTAAGGTGTCAAAAGCGGAAGCGGAAACAAATTCATTTTGAATGATTAGGGAATTGGCGTTGGCATTTGGAAGCCAATTTATTGGAGCAGTCTTATCACCGAATTTATACGCAAGTACAATTGTACTTTATTGGAGATATTTCTACAGTTGATGGACATGAATGTTTTTCAAGATTTGTTGATTTAGGGTATGATCGGGGCCCAGTTGATGTAGTCTTCTGAGTTGAAGATCAAGTCTTCAGACTCTGCCGAAAGACAATTTGATGTGCTGGATCTCTTCTTCACCATACTTGTGAATGATGGTCAAGGGAATTGGAACCACTTGTCCCTGATAGGGGGGAAATCTATTTGAGTTAGGTTCCAAGTTTGATTTTGAGTCAGGTTCCAAGTTTGATTTAGAGCCTGTCAACAAATGATCAAGTCTGCAACCTAGTTCTCGGTATGCAGTCTTGTCCCTAAACATATTGTTGTTGATATGGTTTGTGGTCAGCTTAAAACAACCAATTGAGCAGAAGACATGAAGTTCTTCTTGTTACATTTTTTATATTTTTGAGGCTTGAGCTCTTGTTAGTTTATGGTCAACTTAAAACCACTCCATTTAGTAGAAGAAATCAGCTTCTGCTAGACATTCAGTTTGTGGTCATCCCA
>SNQJ01S0024663.1:64721-79923 GCA_010110895.2 Picea sitchensis | reverse complement strand
TTGAGCATTTTTCTTGTTCTATGGTTTTGGGGCTTTCTATCTGGTGAGCTATCTTTGGAGAAAGTTACGTTCTCTTGGTTCTCTGTTGGTTCTAGTGCTCCATCATGAATCATTTTATCTAGCAAAGGTTATGGTGCTCGGGGGTGGCTGCGTGCCTATCGTTTGGTGGCAACAGTAATATTGTCTATGGTAAAATGAGCACATCAAATATTCTAACACTATGTAATTAAAACATTTTCTAGAAGATTTATCAATTGACTAAAGAATGTTTTACTCTTAATACCCTCATAATGTGATATCAATTCCTATATAGAAATGGACCAAGAGATACTATAATTCTTTTTTATTTTAGAAAGCCATTGATACCGAACACATTGATCATTTTCTAAATACAAGGATACAATAGGTACATTTTGTAAGCTTGGTGTTTGGTGTATATCAAAGAATTGCTCCATTTGGAATATCTATGTTATATGATCTTTACCATCAAACTTCCTCATATCAATCTTTGGAATGAAGTAGTTCGTTGGTGTCAACTTGCAACCTTGATAATGTGGCTCTTGGAGTAATAAATGATCATGATTTTGAGATTCAAAATTTGTGCTCTCCAAAAGGGACAAAAAAATCTCTATATGTGATCGAGTCTCAACGAGTCTGTTCTCCTTATTTTCATGGTTTCCTTGTATTTTGAGATCTCCTTTAGGGATTCTCTCATCTAAAGCATGAAAGATAATGGACGACATGGATTTTTTCAATTCTTTCATGGATTTTTGTATTTCTTCTTTATTTTTATCCATCTTGTTTTTCATGTCATCCATCTTGTTATCCATTTTATTTTCCACGTGTGAACTATTTTCATTCATCTTCTCCTCCATGTTCTTTTCCATCTCTTTCCTATTTTCATCCATATTAGTTTTTAGTTCAACTTTCATTTCCTTTTTAGGGATTCTTGTGAAAATGATAAATCCATTGGTTTCATCATACTACCACTCATTTCATCAACTTGGTTCTTTAATTGGGATATTATGTTTTCAAAATATTCATTTTCTTTCGACGTCTCGTGTGAGGTTTCTAGAGATTTATTTGGTGTTTAAACCTATTTTGGAGCCATGTGAGATAAAAATAATAATACTCCTCTATTTTCTCCTTATCACAAATTTTGAATCACCAAAAACAGACTTCCAATCAAAATTTATGCCAATTGTAAGTTGTGTACCTTTGAATCCCTTAATTTGGAGTGCGTATGGATGAGTGACCTTTGTCCTCATATATATTTGAAATTTGAATCCTTTCGAGTCCTTAGTTTCAACATGTATTATTCTGATATGACTTTTTAAACTCCTGAAAAATTCATAGTCTAAACCTTCACTGATAAAAAGTTATAGCAAAAATACCAAAATGTCTTGTTTAAGACTAATTACAAGATTACTAAACAACCCCAACTTCCATGAGATATATCTCACAAATTATAATGTTTCAAAATCCGATTTCTTTTTTACATGTAATTCTCTATGTCTCCTCAAGACTCTGAAAATTTCAGGGTTAGAAACTTCATAGAAAAAAAGTTACAACAAAAATGTCAAGCTTACTCATTTAAAACTGATTTCAGGATTAGTCACAAGCCTTGTATCACATGTACTATATATCCAAAAGTATAGTGAATAATAATCTAAAATTTTGACCACTTGTACCAAGAGATGTCTCCTTAGTCTCCACAAAATTTCGTTGTCTGAAACCTCCCAGAAAATAAGTTATAGCGAAAATACGAAGATGACTCATTTTAAAACTAAATTTAGGATGAGTAAAAAAACCCCATCTTCCACATAATATATCTCCTAAAGTATAATGACCCAGAACCTAAATTTTTTACCACATGTATGTATTCTAAGTAACCTCCAAATTGTGTTGTCTAAAATGACCCAAAAAAAAATCTATAGTGAAACTGCTAATATGACTGGATTGAAGAAAAAAAATCCTAAGATCGATGCTCTGATACCAAATGTTATGATCCAAGGCATTAAAAATGACAAAAAGTCAATGAATATAGTCCACTTTGAGGGGGGGAAGCTCATTTTACAATATATCCAATTCATAATAAAATATGAGATGCAATAACATGATTCTAATACTAGGTTTCCTTGGTATACATATAAGAGACAAATGGTACAATTATAATGAAAGAGTGCAATGAAGGGTTCTAACCTACATACAAGTAGAACACTAGAAATGTAATACTTCAATAAGGAGCTTAATAAGAGGTTTTATACATAACATGAGGCTTTGTCTAGGGCTTAACATGCCAAAGGGATGTTCAATATATCTCAAAGGGAGAACTCTTCAATCCTCAAATTCTGAACCCTTAGAAATGGAGACAATTTTTTTCTTTATAGAGGGATTTTTTCCTCTCACAATAAAATATAGTATTATCCAACTAAATCCATGACAAGTCAAATAAATAATATAATAATGGAGTAGTTAGATCCACCTTCAATCAATGGTTGACCATATCAAATGGTATGTGGAAACTAGCCTCTTTGAGAGAGCTCACCCCATCTAAAAGTAGAGAGTAAATATATTTAAAGAGAGAGGGTGCACCAAAAAAAATAGGCATAACACTAAGTCAATATGTCAAATGGTCCAGATACAATGCACCCTCCAAGGTGCTAGATCAAAAAAATGCAAGATATAATTCTTCGAATGGGAGGATGTGCTCCAAGGTCCACCTAGAAGAGCTCACTTAGATGCTCTCAATTAACCACTTACATGAGACAATTCAACAAAATGAATAAATAATGAAGTGGTTACAACTTTGAAAAATCAAGGCTCCATAAAATAATAAAATATACTCCTGCATATGTGCACCCTCTAAGAAGGATGAATGAGAAAATAATAAATAATTTCCCTTGGAGAATGCTCCATAATCTCCTACAAAATAGTAATATGGTCCATAAGGTGCATGAAAATGTGTGAAATAAATATCCTTCGTGAAGCATGTGTGGGTCTCATGAGCGACACATTCCATCATCACATATGAATGGTGCAAAAAGGTGTGCAATAACCAATTTAACAAAGAACTCCTTCCCACACATGGACCCAAAGTAGGTTGCTTTGACTAACTCCATAGAAAAGTGTTCAGAGTGTTAGCACATAGAATTGTAGGGGGTCAAAAACACTTTGGTTTTTATTTATTTATTTGGTGTCATAGGGTTTTATAAGTCTTAGGTTTTGGGTCTTTTTGTTGGCATAACTCAAATTTTGATTTGTATAAGAAAAACCAATGTTTAGCCTTGGTTTAGAGTTTTATGTCATAAGATTATTCATTATGACAAGGATAATGGTCCTTATGAGTCACACTCTTGATCTTTAAATCATCTCCATGACATGTCTTTCCTCAAGTTGTACACAAATTTTAAATCATCTCCATGACATGAACCATTTAAATGTCAAGCTAAAAGTCAGATGTATCTACTTCCAACTCACCAAGAAAGTTCACAGCTTACTTATGAGTACCTCATACACTCATATTTCATTATTGCAACTAATAAAGTGGGGAATTTTATGATTTTCAACACCTTCATTTAATTAGATTTTCCAGGATTTTGTCACAGAATGTCTAACAATTTCCTTGAAGTGTGTTATTTGATTTTGAACTTGGTGCTGCAGACTGGATGAAGAATATCGTCAAGATTGGATGACCCTCAAATATATCAACTTGGTTTCACACGCATCAACATAAAACCAAGGTGTATCAAGCAACTCAAGAATGTCTATAGGCAGAACAAAACCCACCACACTGAAATCAAAAAATTGAAGGTAGAGTTACAACCTTTCAGAGAAGAAGTGGTAAAGAGAAACTTAGACATGATGGGCAAGGTGGCTACCAGAAGAATCTTGAGAACAAAATATAAAGACAAAGGATTTTCCAAAACCAACATCATTTTTGTATAAGTTCTCTGTTACATGCTTTTACAACATTTAATGATGGTTATGAGTTTTGAGTTAGACTTAGCATTTTTGTGATTTTATCCAAGGATATATCAATATAATGAGTTTTTTGCATGTATGGACTCCTGGTATAAGTTTTAAGATCTTGAAGCTTTTGAAAAAATCAAAACAGGATGCTACGGGAAATTTCGCAGCACCTTAACTCACTGGCATTGCAAACTGGTAATTTAGGATAGTTTGTAGCAATTAGCACACAACATAGTCATGTTTTGATCATAAATTTTTAATTCCAATATGGGTTCTTCTGAAATTGAGTATGAAGAAGAAACATATTTCCATTGACTTCCTAACAAAACATTATCCCGACCCAGTTCGTATTTTGGGAAAAAAAGTCAAAATAATCACATACAAGAAACTTCACAACGCATGCTATCAAAGGTGCTGCGAACTCTAATAGTATGAAAAATATGAGCTATGGGAAGGCCTCCAGCTGCCAGGGAAGGTTCAAATGGTTTCCTAGTATTTATTTGGACATGAGGGGGCATGTGTTCCTTATCCAGATCAAGTAGCATGACCTGTTTCAAAATGAATTTATTACAATAGACAAGATCTCCAAAAATAGGAATTTGTTATGTTTTTGTTGGAATCTTTTGTAACAAACTCCTAAATGGAGAAGGATCCTATGTAGCTCCTTGGTTTTGACCTCCTTAGGGTAGAGAGATATCATTCAATATGTATACAAGGGATTTTGATAAGAAAAGGGTTGGATTCATGATCCAAGAGAGGGGAGAGTTGGAGGAGAAGTTTGGTTGCTCATTCGTAAGCCTAAGGGCCTGTTTGTAACCAACATTTATGCGATTAAAGATTCACGAGAGTTGTTTATCATATTGTCTTCTTTGTTTACCATTTATTTGTTATCTTCTTGCTTGAATATATCATAGGTTTTGATGATGATAACTACCATTGATTGATGGATTCATGAACATTAGAGGATCTGATGTAGATTTCTCATTAAATCATTGTTTATTGTTTAAGCAATCTTTACTCTATTTGCAAAAATGATCTCTGTACAATGGGTGTTCTTCCTTTTTTCATATTCACTATGCTTCTACTCATCATCATATATCCCTTTTTTCTGGTATACAGTTTTATTGCCTTTGACATGTAGGATGTTAAGGCTCCATTCCCAATGGAATGCCTCTGCAGACAATTTGCTTCCCTCTTCCTTTCTTTCCCAGTCTTGCTAATCCAAATACTCAAACAAATTCAATCCATTTATATTCTGATGGGTAATTGGTTTACACCTACAACAACTTAGGCGTGACTTCTAGTGCTAACATTTTTGGTGCCATTGTCAGGGAATAAAATGAAGTAATCTTCCCTGGGAGAATGACATAGAACAAAGCCAATATTTGATGGTGAATAAGGGCTGGTCACATAATAGAGACTGAATCATTCACCTGGAGAATCCACTCCATGAAGAAAGAACCTATTGACAACTTCACTGATACATGCTGAAAATGGAAATGGATTGTATCCTTTCTCAGAGGTATGCATTTTGTGATTTCTCAAACATAGCTGGTTTTCCACATCCAATACCTACTATAACTGAATGGGATGACTATCTTCCTAGATTTAGAGGAAGCAAGTATGATCATCCCGATGAGCACTTATTAAATTTTCATAGATGCATGCTTGACCATGATTTTGTTCACGAGGATGTCTTAGTCAAGATGTTCATATTTTCTTTAGAAGAACATGCTCGTGAATGGTGTCAATCCCTCCCCAATGATAGTGTTCATTCTTTGAAGGAGTTTCACAATGCTTTTGATCATCATTACAAATTTTTTTATCCGACTGATATTCTTTTTGAAAACTATTGTAAATAATTTGAACCCTACATCCAACATTCAATTAGTATTCCTTCTAGTTATAAGGATGTTGGTGATAGCAACACTGTAGAGTCATTTGTCCTTCATTCAAATGTCTCTAGTAGTTTTGACTATGATACAGAGGCTACCTTAAATTTTGATAAAGATCAAGTTGCTGATATGCATCCAACATCTCGAGACCATCTTGAAACAAAAAATTATGAATACGAAGATTCATAATTTTTTTACAATCAACCTATTTTTGATGAATATTCTAGTGATGATGATAAGCAAAATTTCTTCATGACATCTTTGGAACCTCTCAACATTGTCCCTGTATATAATGTTTATGAATAGGATTCTTAGGAATATAATGGAGGTGAAAATAAAGAGCTATAGAAGCAACTAATCTTGCCTTTATCACCAAATGATGACCAACATATTGCAGAAATTAGTTTCCCGAATGGAGAACACAACATTGTCAAAGGAGTAGTTTATACACACAGTCAACCCATTTCTTTTGAAAAGAAAAAATAGGTATTCTCGTATGATTTTGATGATCCCGTAGCAAGATATATGGAGTTGTATTGGGGTCATCATTCTTATATTTATTACTTCATAAAGCCATCCAGTCTATAGTTCATTTCTTTTTCTATTCTCTAGTCTTCTCACCTATATATATGCTTAAATATGGACATAGATTTCAATTTGTGATCCAGTTACTTGAATGACTGTATTGGTTTTACCATATCACTTGAGTAGGCAACAAAATTGGATAGAAGTAGGAGTGTGCATAAAAATCTTGCCATGCAAGTATTTGGTTTCTAGTTTGAGTACAACATTCTGTTTGCATTTGGTTTGCAACAATATGTTTTGGTTTCAGAATAAGTTACAAAAATTTGGAAGGAGGTGAAGGACTCCGTATCCCAATGGGTAAGGCACTGCAACTGCATGTTCTTATATCCTCACAGGGAGGTATCCATCCCTTGTGGAGCCAGATGTTAGCACATAGAATTGTAGGCGGTCAAAAACAATTTGGTTTTATTTTATTTGGAGTCATAGGGTTTTATAAGTCTTAGGTTTTGGGTATTTTTGTTGGCATAACTCAAATTTTGTTTTGTATAAGAAAAAGAAATGTCTAGCCTTGGTTTAGATTTTTTTTGTCATAAGAGTATTCATCATGACAAGGATAATGTTCCTTATGAGTCACACTCTTGATCTTTAAATAATCTCCATGACATGTCCTGCCTCTAGTTGTACACACGTTTTCCTTTTATCACTTTCCAATCATTTAGATGTCAAGTCAAAAGTCAGATGTATATGCTTCCAACTCACAAGGAAATTTCAAAGCATACTTATGAGTACCTCATGCACTCATCTTTCATTATCACAACAAATAAAGTGGGAAATTTTATGGGTTTCAACGCCTTCATTTAATTAGATTTTCAAGGATTTTTTCAAAAAATGTCTAACATTTTCCTTGAAGTGCATTATTTGATTTTGAACTTGGCGCTGAAAAATGGAGTTGTAGACTGGCTGAAGAAGATCGTCAAGTTTGGATGATCATAAAATAAGTCAACTCTTATTCACAAGCATCAACATCAAACCAAGGTGTATCAAGCAACTCAAGAATGTCTATAGGCATAACAGAACCCACCAAGATGAAATCAGAAAATTGAAGGCAAAGTTTCAGCCTTTTAGAGAAGTGGCAAAGAGAAACTTAGACATGTTGGCCAAGGTGGCTACTAGAAGAAGCTCCAGAACAAAAAGATAAAGAAAAATGTTCTTCCAAAACTAGCATCATTTTTGTATAAATTTTCTATTACATGCTTTTACAACATTTAATGATGGTTATGAGTTTTGAGCTAGACTTAGCATTTTTGTGATTTTCTCCAAGGATATATCAAGATAATGAGTTTGTTGCATGTGTCGACTCTTGGTAGAATTTTTAAGGTCTTGAATATTTTGCAAAAATCAAAACAGGCTGCTATAAGAAAGTTCGCAGCGCCTGGACTCACTGGCGCTGTGAACTGGTAATTTGGGACAATTTGTAGCAATTAACACACAACAGTCATGTTTTGATCATAAATTTTGAATTCCAAACTAGGTTCTTCTGAAATTTGGTATGGAGAAACACCATATTATCATTGACTTTGCTGAGAAAACATCATCTCGACCCATTTCGTAGTTTGTGAGAAAAGTCAAAATAATCACATACAAGAAAGTTCGCAACACATGTTGTCAAAGGCGTTGTGAACTCTAACGGTTTGACAAGTCTGAGCTATGGGAAGGCTTCCCGTTGTTAGGGAAGGTTTGAATGGTTTCATAGGAGTTAGTTGGACATGAGGGATATGTGTTCCATCTCCATACCAAGCAACATGGCCTATTTCAAAAGGCATTAATTACAATAGACAAGATCCCCAAAAATAGGAATTTGTTATGTTTTTGTTGGATTCTTTTGTAACAAACTCCTAAATGGAGGAGGATCCTATGTAACTCCTTGGTTTCGACCTCCTTAGGGTAGAGATCTATCATTCACTATATATTAAAGAGATTTTGATAAGGAAAGGGTTGGATTCATGATTTAAGAGAGGAGATAGATGGAGGAGCAATTTAGTTGCTCATTCGTAAGCCTGAGGGCCTGTTTGTAATCATCATTTCTGCCATTAAAGATTCATGAGAGTTTTTTATCAGATTGTCTTCTTTGTTTTTCCATTTCTTTGTTATCTTCTTTCTTGAATATATTGCAGGTTTTGAGGATCATAACTTCCATTGATTGATGGATTCATGAACAACAGAGGATCTGATGTAGCTTGCCCATTAAATCATTGTTTATTGTTTAAGCAATATTTATTCTATTTGAAGAAAGGATCTCTGTACAATGGGTGTTCTTCCTTTTTTCATATTCACTATGATTCTATTGATCATTATATATTCATTTTGTCTGGTATACAATTTGGTTTCCTTTGATTTGTATGATGTTATGACTCCATGCCCAATGGAATGCCTCTGCAAACAATTTGCTCCTTTCTTTCCCATTATTGCTTATTCAACTAATCAAACTAATTCAATCCATTTATATTATGATGGGTAATAGGCTTACACCTACAATAGTCTAGGTGTGACTTCTCATGCTAACATTTTTGGTGCCGTTTCTGGGGACATAAATGAAGTAATCTTCGTTGGGATAATTCCATAGAACAAAGCTAGTCTTTGATGGTGAACACGAGCTGGTCACATAATAGAGACTGCATCATTCACCTGACGACTGTACTCCATGAAGAAATACCTGGTTGATGACTTCACTGATACATGACAAAACTGGTAATGTATGTTATCCTTGCTCATAGGTATGCATTTTGTGATTTCTCAAACATAGCTGGTTTTCCACATCCAATACCTACTATAATTGAATGGGATGACTATCTTCCCAGATTTATAGGAAGCAAGTATGATCATCCCGATGAGAACTAATTAAATTTTCATAGATGCAAGCTTGAACATGATTTTGTTCATGAGGATGTCTTAATCAATATGTTCATATTTTCTTTAGAAGAACATGCTTGTGAATGGTGTCAATCCCTCCCCAATGATAACATTCATCCTTTGAAGGAGTTTCACACTGTTTTTCATCATCATTACAATTTTTTTTATCCGACTGATATTCTTTTTGAAAACTGTTGTAAATAATTTCAACCCTACATCGAACATTCAATTAATATTCCTTCTGGTTATAAGGATGTTGGTGATAGCAACACTGTAGACACATTTGTCCTTGATTCAAATGTCTCTAGTAGTTTTGACTATGATACAGAGGCTGTCCTAAATTATGATAAAGATCAAGTTTCTGATATACATCCAACATCTTGAGAACATCTTGAAACAAAAAATTATGAATAACAAGGTTCATAAATTTTCTACAATCAACCTATTTTTGATGAATATTCTAGTGATTATGTAAGCAAAATTTCTTCATGACATCTTTGGAACCTCTCATAATTGTGCCTGTATATGATGTTTATGAATATGATTCTTGGGAATAAAATGGAGGTGAAAAGAAAGATCTATAGAAGCAACTAATCATGCCTTTATCACCAAATGATCACCAACAGATTGCAGAAATTAGTTTCTCGAATGGAGAACACAACATTGTCAAAGGAGTAGTTTATACACACAGTCAGTCCATTTCTTTTGAAAATAAAAAAGAGGTACTTGTTAGAATATAATGGATGTGCTCATGTTACCATTGACAATATCACTATTGTCACCTAACCATAGGCTGAAGCCACCCTCCGAGCACCTTAACCTTGACAGAGAATCACTCAAGAAGAAAACCCTAGGCTAGATAGCCAAACAAAGGGTAGCACACCTTTCCCCAAGGATAGCGCACCAACAAGAGATGATCAGATAGTCCAAACCCTAGCCAAGAGATAGTCCAAGCCAAAACTGATCTGCTAGCTGCAGTAGCTGCAATGGTAACTCTCCTCCAAACCTGCACACAAAAATGGGCACTGCAGTGTGCACAAGTGTTGCTCTGCAATTCTGAGACTGCCTACCAGAATGAAGAATGGCCTCCTGTATTTATAGTAATTATGGCTAACTTCCTGGGATGACTTCTCATTCTGGGTATCTGTCTGTTCAATATATATTATTTCTTCTGGCCGACTTCTTCTCTTGGAGGATAATAACCTAATATAAATTATCTTCTTGAGCCGACAAGTCTCCTATGGTTATTAGCCAACTCATTAGGGTTTCTTCTTGCTTCTCGGAGTATTGTATTCTCGTCAGGTTTACACGTGGAGGTAAATACCTCCCGCAGCTACAATAATATCAACACTCCCTTCTAGCTAGGGTTGCAGCTACCATAATAACAACATTGCCTCCTAGATAGGTAGGTATTATAGGTAATGTTCTTCAACAAAAACATACCATTCAATTCCTGGGTGAATATCAACATAGTCGCCTGGGGACTATCTCATGACTAGATCATGACACCATCATCACCATCAATGTCATTAGTCGCATCATCTCTCAACATACTCTATCCGAGTAATCAAATATGATGCTCACTCTAACAGAGTGACATAAGAGTTATTCTTCTAATCTAGAAGAATAAATGTTCTGAACCATTTTGTGTCTGGGAAATCTCTGTTCATTGATTATCCATCTAGCTAATAATCATTTTCATCACTACTGATAGTCTTCAAGGAAATTAGAACAATATCATTCAATAGAACACAACTGTGTCTATCCATAGTAGTACACAACTACAATCTAGTGGTACACTACCACACCAAGTAGCACACATGTACTTGATCATTAACATATAGTCACAAATAGTGGAACACATCCAACACAATAGTATTCATCTACTGTCATACAATCTTCATAACAATCATCTGATATCGATTTGCATAGAAACAATGCTATGATATAAAACTGAATCATCTGGGCCATTCTTCCACTCACATCTGTGAGATCTCCGAAGAGCATCTTCCCTCAAAAAGTAAGACATCAATGATGAGATATCTGGACTATTCTTCTCAAGCAAGGAAGAATAATTGTCTTGATTTCTAAGCCTGGACCATTCCCCACCCTAGGCCATTCTTCTGACACTAAACAAAGTGTAACTTGGAGAGAATGAGTCTGCCCTAAGGAATGTCTTTCCCTGATTGTTGAACTTGGACCATTCCCCACTCTGGGCCATTCCTCTAGCACTAAACAAAGTGAAACCCGAAGAGAATGAATCTTCCCTAAGGAATGACTGTCCAGACCATTTCCCATGTTAACCACAAGAGGAAATCACTGCCCTGCACCAACCTCCAAAACAAACCATTCCTCATGTTAACCACAATGAGAAATCACTGTTCGGCGAGGCGGGCCAGTCTTCTTGAGTAACCCTCAAGAAGAGAGACTTTCCTAGACCACTTACCATGTTAACCACAATGGGAAGTCGCTGTCTATGGTACATCAACAATCTGGACCATTTTCTGAACTGGAAAATGCCTGTCCATCAGAAATCTCAATCCACTTTCCGAATTGGAAATAATCTGCTCATCTTGGACCATTTTTCGAACTGAAAAATGACTGTCCATCAATCAATAACACATCAGTTCTCCCTCCCAACCTGTGAGTCATATCTTCCTTTTTCAATAAGGAAGTCATCTCCATGAGCTCCAACTTGAGTACTCAAACTCTTTCATCTTGGACAAAAGCTTTACCAAAATCTCTGCTTATCTTCTCATCTATGGAGATATGTATTGGAGAACCACTTTCTCCTTTCTAGGCTTTATCATAGATAATGTAATTCTTGATTTCAAATGTACTTCGGTCTAGAACACTGGTTTTCTCCAAAGGCTTCATGTAGCTCTGATCAATAAGGTATATCATTGTTGGAAAACTGGAACATATCCATGTGACACTTCTTCTGTCATCATGAGATCTGATCTTCTAAGTAATCATATTGATACAATATCTCTGTTATTGAAGATCTTCACCATGCTTCTATTGTGCACTAGAGGTTCTCCACCAAGTTATCTTCTTCCATCTGCATACAAGGGTCTCTTTCTGGTATGCTTCAAAGTCTTGAGGTTTCTCTTCATATTCTCTCTATTCAATTGCTCTGGAGAACAATCTTTGCATTTATCTGATGTAGAACTCCAACCCAAGGATATTGCGGATGATATAAAGACTCATGTAGAGGTATGCCTGGTTTATTAGAACAAGTAATCATCATAGTCTTCTCCCTCCATCTAGGAGACCCTCTAGTTCTAGATCTTGCAATGCTTGCATATATATACACTGTTCTTCATCACAACTTTCAGTTCCTCTACTTGATTGCTTTTATTGAGTTCATATCAGGTTGGTAATATTGTGATTCTTAATACAATGACTGGTTGTTCTAGATTTTCTTTCTTTCTTTGATTCTTTCATGTTTTTCTTTAGCTCCTGGGTCCATGGAGTTTCTTATAGATTCCATGCCCTAAAGATTTCACTTCTTTATTTCATCATAGGATCATGGATGTGGATGGACAACCAGAGATACTTTGAGGCTTCTCTTCGAAGAAGACTTCTTCTAAGGTTGAACTGAGCATGTACTGATTTTCAAGGCTGCTACCATGGATATATACTTCATCATCTTCAATGGATCATAGGATTAGCTCCCTCCTAATCCTTGCTTCATGTATGAGTGCATATAATCGACTCCCTCCGTCTAACAGAGTCCATGTTTCCGTCTGCATCCTTATTGTCTTTTGCAATATATAATCGGCTCCCTTTGTCTAACAGAGTCCACGCTTCCGTCTTATTGTCTTCATAATTATTTCTCCAATTTCCTCTTGATTGCTGACTTCTTTCTATCTTTGCTTCTTCTAAGTCTCTTCATGATTGATTCTGATTTCGGCTTATCTTGTAATAGCTTCCACATGATTTGTTTGATGTATTTAATCCTTTCATGTGTATTGTCTAACTTGTATAATGATAGCAAACCTTATCTTTTTGTTCTTCCATAGGTATAGTTCTTCTTGGAACACCTTATCTTCCAAGAGATAGATATACAATATATGTACAAGAACTAAGAAGAGTATTGTTACCTTTAGAAGAAGAGGTCTCTTTCATCTTGCTTAGTCTTCTTTGTAGGTTCCTTTTCTTTGGAAACTGATGCTTCGTGTTTCTCCTTCCTTTTATTTATCTCGGGACAACGATTCTTGTAGTGACCATACTTTCAATAGTTGAAGCATTGTATTTATGAAATATCTTTCTCTTGATTTGGCTTCCTCCTTGAACCAAACTTCCTTTTGTTCCTGAAATTCTTGAATCTTGTTGTGAAGGCTTGATCATTGTATTCCTTTTGGGGTTTCTCTTTTGCATTGATCCTGGATTCTTCTTGAGCACATCAAGTCCAAAGTTCTTCAAATGTCAGATACTCCTTCCCTATGTTCATGCTTGTGGCGAATGCATCCTACATCTTGGGAAGACCATTGCGTACTATGTTTACCAATTCCTTCTCTGAAATGATCTCTTCAATAGCTTGTAGTTGATATCTTAACTGAGAGATTCTCACAAAGTATGATGTTATGTTGTCATTGTCATTCATATTCATGTCACAGAGCTCATTCTTTATACTCATTATTTGTCCAATGTTTTTGACTGAGAAGAGGTTTGTTAGGGCATCGCACATTTTCTTTGATGAGTCAAGATGGGAGATGTAGGGTATCAAGTGGTATTTTATAGATTCCACTGTGATACTCATGGCATTGATATCATCGTCTTTGAACTTCTCCATAACTACAACATTCTGTGGTTCCTTCTCTTTTCCTTTTTCAAACTCTGGTTCCATGATCTTTCCTTTCACGATATCCAACACTTTATTCTTGGCAAGGATGAGGTCAATCCTTGTCTTCCATGCTCTGAAGTTAGAAGCTCCATCTAACTTGTTTTTTGACTTCATAGAGTAATTCATGGCTTCTTTTGACTTGGTCAAACCCTAGATTTGACCAAAAACTCAAACTTGACGTCTTGGCTTGCTGAGAGTATCAGGAGATGCGCTAGACTAGAGAGCATTGATCTATCTAGAAATTAGGTCAATCCCTTAACTTAAGGTGCCTCAACAAGAGGATTAGGGTTTCTACAACAACACCTGCTAGTAACCCTAGCGACAGTGCTATGGTGACTGCTCCTGCTAGAAACCCTAGCGACAGTTCTTCAACAAGCTTAATATCCTTACGACTATGTTTCCTTTCAGTGGTTAGACTGAATGAAGGAGGTGTGGGCCCATAACCTGTTAGAATATAATGGATTTTCTCGTTTTACCATTGACAATATCATTATTGTCACCCAACCATAGGTTGAAGCCACCCTCTAAGCACCTTAACCTTGCCAGAGAATCACTCCAGAAGGAAACCCTAGGCTAGATAGCGAAACACAGGGAAACACACCTTTCCCCAAGGATAACACACCAACAAGAGCTGATCAGATAGTCTAAACCCTAGCCAAGAGATAGTCCAATCCAAAATCGATCTTCTAGCTACAACAACTGCAATGGAAACTCTCCTCCAAACCTGCGCACAAAACTGGGCACTGCAGTGTGCACAAGTGATGCTCTGCAATTCTGAGACTACCTGCTAGAATGAAGAGTGGCCTCCTATATTTATAGTAATTATTGCTAACTGCCTGGGCCGACTTCTCATTCTGGGTATCTGTATGTTCAATATATATTGTTACTTCTAGCCGACTTCTTCTCTTGGAGGCTAATAACCTAATATAAATTATCTTCTTGAGATGACAAGTCTCCTAGGGTTATTAGCCAACTCATTAGGGTTTCTTCTTGCTTCCCAGAGTATTCTATTCTCATTAGGTTTACACGTGGAGGTAAATACCTCCCACAA